>MJUU01007452.1:55852-117081 GCA_002080025.1 Modiolus philippinarum | reverse complement strand
ACAGTGCCCTTTTTGTTCCAGGATAAATCATATGTCTCTGATAGATCGACACTGGGATCATGCCTCTGTGCCATAGTACCTTTGTAGTTCCAGGATAAATCATGTAACTCTGATAGATTGACACCTGGATCATGTCTCTGTCCGGTAATTCCTTTGTTGTTCTAGGTTACATCGTCTAACTCTAAAAGGTTGACACTTGAATTAAGTCTCTGTGTCACACTACCTTTATTGTCCCAGGATAAATCATATAACTCTGATAGATTGACATTGGAGGCATGTCTTATATCACAGTGCCTTTATTGTTCCAGGATAAATCATCGGTCTCTGATAGGAGGACAATGGAGTTATTTCTTTGTTTTACATTACCTTTATTTGTCCAGGATAAATCATATGCCTCTGATAGGCGGGCATTTGGGTCCAGTTTCTGTGTTACAGTACCTTTATTGTTCCAGGATAAATCATCTAACTCTGATAGCTGGACATGGAGATCATGTGTCTGTGCCATAGTACATTTATTGTTCCAGGAAAAATCATGTTACCCTGATAGATGGACACAGAAATCATGTCTCTGTGTCGGAATACCTGTACAATTCCAGGATAAATCATATAACTCTCATAAATTGACACTGGAGGCATGTCTTATGTCACAGTGCCTTTATTGTTCCGGGATAAATCATCAGTCTCTGATAAGAGGACAATGGAATCATTTCTCTTTCTTAAAGTACCTTCTTGTCCAGGATAAAACATATGTTTCTAATAGGCGGACACTTGGATCCACTCTCTCTGTCACAGTACCATTATTGTTCCATTATAAATCGTCTAACTCTGATAGATGGACACTGGGGTCATGTCCATGCACCATAATACCTTTATTGAAACAGAGGTCATTGTCACAGTACCTTTATTGTTCCAGGATAAATCATATAACACTGATAGATTGATACTGGAGGCATGTCTTAAGTCACAGTGCCTTTATTGTTCCGGGAAAAATCGTATGTCTCTGCTCGGAGGAAAATGGAGTAATTTCTCTCAATTACAGTGCCTTTATTGGTACAGGATAAATCATATGCCTCAGATAGGCGGACACTTGGGTCCATTCTTTGTGTTACAGTACCTTTATTGTTCCAGGATAAATCATCTAACTCTGATAGCTGGACACTGGAATCATGTCTTTGTGTCACAGGACCTTTATTGTTCCGGGATAAATCATATAAGTCTTACAGATTGACACTGGAGGCATGTCTAATGTCACAGTGCCTTTATTGTTCCAGGATAAATCATCGGTTTCTGAAAGGAGGACAATGGAATCATTTCTCTGTGTTGCAGTACCTTTATTGCTCCAGGATAAATCATATGTTTATGATAGGCGGACACTTGGGTCCAGTCTCTGTGTTACAGTACCTTTATTGTTCCAGGTTAAATCTTCTGACTCTGATAGCTGGACACTGGAATCATGTCTCTGTGTCACAGTTTCTTAATAGTTCCAGGAAAAATCATATAACTCTGATAGATTGACACTAAAGGCATGTCTTATTTGACAGTGTCTTTACTTTTAGAGGATACATCATCGGTCTCTGATAGGGGGGCAATGGAGCCATTTGTCTGTGTTACAATGCCTTTATTTTGCAGAATAAATCATATGTCTCTGAAAGGTGGACACTTCGGTCATTTCTCTGTGCCATATTACCTTTATTGTTCCAGGATAAATCGTCTTACTTTTAAAGGTGGACACTGGAATCATATCTCTGTGTCACAGTTCCTTTATAGTTCCAGGATAAATCATATAACTCTGATAGATTGACACTGAATGCTTGTCTTATGCCAAAGTTTCTTTATTGTTCCAGGATAAATCATCGATTTCTGATAGAGGACAATGGAACCATTTTTCTGTGTTACATTTCCTTTATTTGTCCAGGATAAATCATATGTCTCTGAAAGGTGGACACTTGGGTCAAGAACCTGTGTTAAAGTACCTTTATTTTTCCAGGATAAATCATCTAACTCTGATACACCGACATTGAAATCATGTCTCTGTGTCACAGTTCCTTTCTAGTTCCATGATAAATCATATAACTGATAGATTGACACCGAAGGCATATCTCATGTCACAATGCCCTTTTTGTTCCATTATAAATTATATGTCTTTGATAGGTGGACACTTGGGTCAAGTCTTTGTGTTAAAGTACCTTTATTTTTCGAGGATAAATCATCTCACTTTGATAGATCGACACTGGGATCATGTCTCAGTGCCATAGCACTTTTATAGTTCCAGGATAAATCATATAACTCTGATAGATTGACATTTCGATCATGTCTAAGTCAGGTAATGCCTTTCTTCTTCCAGGTTAAATCGTCTAACTGTAATAGGTTGACACTGGAATCAAGTCTCTTTGTCACTGTACCTTTATTGTCCCAGGATAAATCATATAACTCTGATAGATTGACACTGGAGACATGTCTTATGTCACAGTGCCTTTATTGTTCCAGGATAAATCATTGGTCTCTGATAGGAGGACAATGGAGTCATTTCTCTTTGTTACAGTACCTTTATTGGTCCAGGATAAATGATATGTTTCTAATAGGCGGACACTTGGGTCCAGTCTCTTTGTTACAGTACCTTTATTGTTCCTAGGTAAATCATCTAACTCTGATAGATGGACACTAGGGTCATGTCTCTGCACCGTAATACCTTTAATGTTCCAGGATAAATCGTCTAACTCTGATTGGTTGAAACAGGGGTCATGTCTCAGTGTCACAGTACCTTTATTGTTCCAGGATAAATCATATAACACAGATAGAATGACACTGGAGGCATGTCTTATGTCACAGTGCCCTTATTGTTCCGGGATAAATCATCGGTCTCTGCTCGGAGGAAAATGGAGTAATTTCTCTGAATTACAGTGGCTTTATTGGTACAGGATAAATCATATGCCTCTGATAGGCGGGCACTTGGGTCCAGTTTCTGTGTTACAGGACCTTTATTGTTCCAGGATAAATCATCTAACTCTGATAACTGGACATGGAGATCATGTTTCTGTGCCATAGTACATTTATTGTTGCAGGATAAATCGTGCTAACCTGATAGGTGGACACTGGAATCATGTCTCTGTGTCTAAATACCTGTACAGTTCCAGGATAAATCATATAACTGATAGATTGACACCGAAGGCATATCTCATGTCACAATGCCCTTTTTGTTCCATTATAAATTATATGTCTCTGATAGGTGGACACTTGGGTCAAGTCTCTGTGTTAAAGTACCTTTATTTTTCGAGGATAAATCATCTCACTTTGATAGATCGACACTGGGATCATGTCTCAGTGCCATAGCACTTTTATAGTTCCAGGATAAATCATATAACTCTGATAGATTGACATTTGGATCATGTCTAAGTCAGGTAATGCCTTTCTTCTTCCAGGTTAAATCGTCTAACTGTAATAGGTTGACACTGGAATCAAGTCTCTTTGTCACTGTACCTTTATTGTCCCAGGATAAATCATATAACTCTGATAGATTGACACTGGAGACATGTCTTATGTCACAGTGCCTTTATTGTTCCAGGATAAATCATTGGTCTCTGATAGGAGGACAATGGAGTCATTTCTCTTTGTTACAGTACCTTTATTGGTCCAGGATAAATGATATGTTTCTAATAGGCGGACACTTGGGTCCAGTCTCTTTGTTACAGTACCTTTATTGTTCCTAGGTAAATCATCTAACTCTGATAGATGGACACCAGGGTCATGTCTCTGCACCGTAATACCTTTAATGTTCCAGGATAAATCGTCTAACTCTGATTGGTTGAAACAGGGGTCATGTCTCAGTGTCACAGTACCTTTATTGTTCCAGGCTAAATCATATAACACAGATAGAATGACACTGGAGGCATGTCTTATGTCACAGTGCCCTTATTGTTCCGGGATAAATCATCGGTCTCTGCTCGGAGGAAAATGGAGTAATTTCTCTGAATTACAGTGCCTTTATTGGTACAGGATAAATCATATGCCTCTGGTAGGCGGGCACTTGGGTCCAGTTTCTGTGTTACAGGACCTTTATTGTTCCAGGATAAATCATCTAACTCTGATAGCTGGACATGGAGATCATGTTTCTGTGCCATAGTACATTTATTGTTGCAGGATAAATCGTGTTAACCTGATAGGTGGACACTGGAATCATGTCTCTGTGTCTAAATACCTGTACAGTTCCAGGATAAATCATATAACTCTGATACATTGACACTGGAGGCATGTCTTATGTCACAGTGCCTTTATTGTTCCAGGATAAATCATCGGTCTCTGATAGGAGGACAATGGAGTCATTTCTCTTTGTTACAGTACCTTTATTGGTCCAGGATAAATGATATGTTTCTAATAGGCGGACACTTGGGTCCAGTCTCTCTGTTAGAGTACCTTTATTGTTCCAGGGTAAGTCATCTAACTCTGATAGATGGAGACTATTGTCATATCTCTGCACCGTAATACCTTTACTGTTCCAGGATAAATCGTCTAACTCTGATTGGTTGAAACAGGGGTCATGTCTCAGTGTCACAGTACCTTTATTGTTCCAGGATAAATCACATAAAACTGATAGATTGACACTGTAGGCATGTCTTATGTCACAGTGCCCTTATTGTTCCGGGATAAATTATATGTCTCTGCTCGGAGGAAAATGGAGTAATTTCTCTGAATTACAGTGCCTTTATTGGTACAAGATAATCATATGCCTCTGATAGGCGTACACTTGGGTCCAGTTTCTGTGTTACAGTACCTTTATTGTTCCAGGATAAATCATCTAACTCTGATAGCTGGACATGGAGATCATGTTTCTGTGCCATAGTACATTTATTGTTGCAGGATAAATCGTGTTAACCTGATAGGTGAACACTGGAATCATGTCTCTATATCTAAATACCTGTATAGTTCCAGGATAAATCATATAACTCTGATAGATTGACACTGGAGGCATGTCTTCTGTCACAGTGCCTTTATTGTTATGGGATAAATCATCGGTCTCTGATAGGAGGACAATGGAGTCATTTCTCTTTGTTACAGTACCTTTATTGGTCCAGGATAAATGATATGTTTCTAATAGGCGGACAATTGGGTCCAGTCTCTCTGTTACAGTACCTTTATTGTTCCAGGGAAAATCATCTAACTCTGATCGATGGACACTGAGTCATGTCTATGCACCGTAATACCTTTACTGTTCCAGGATAAATCGTCTAACTCTGATTGGTTGAAACAGGGGTCATGTATCAGTGTCACAGTACCTTTATTGTTCCAGTATAAATCATATAACACTGATAGATTGACACTGGAGGCATGTCTTATGTCACAGTGGCCTTATTGTTCCGGGATAAATCATATGTCCCTGCTCTTAGGAAAATGGAGTAATTTCTCTGAATTACAGTGCCTTTATTGGTACAGGATAAATCATATGCATCAGGTAGGCGGACACTTGGGTCAAGTCTCTGTTTACAGTACCTTTATTGTTCCAGGATAAATCATCTAACTCTGATAGCTGGACACTGGAATGATGTCTTTTTGTCACAGGACCTTTATTTTTCCGGGTTAAATCATCTAACTCTGACAGCTGGACACTGGAATCGTGTCCCTGTGTCACAGTTCCGTTATATTTCCAGGATAAATCATATAACTCTGATAGATTGACACTGGAGGCATGTCTTATCTCACAGTGCCTTTATTGTTATGGGATAAATCATCGGTCTCTGATAGGAGGACAATGGAGTCATTTCTCTTTGTTACAGTACCTTTATTGGTCCAGGATAAATGATATGTTTCTAATAGGCGGACAATTGGGTCCAGTCTCTCTGTTACAGTACCTTTATTGTTCCAGGGAAAATCATCTAACTCTGATCGATGGACACTGAGTCATGTCTATGCACCGTAATACCTTTACTGTTCCAGGATAAATCGTCTAACTCTGATTGGTTGAAACAGTGTCACAGTACCTTTATTGTTCCAGGGTAAATCACATAACACTGATAGATTGACACTGGTGGCATGTCTTATGTCACAGTGCCTTTATTGTTCCGGGATAAATCATATGTCTCTGCTCGGAGGAAAATGGNAATGTGTACTATGTAAGTGTCAGGGTCAAGATTGTTTTGGCTGGCATCTTGATAAGATTTCTGACAAAAAGATTTGGAAATTGATTACTCTATTCTATTTTTAGATGTAAGAAAAACCCTTTTACCTTTTGAACTTCCTACATGTACCCCTGGTTTCACGAAGTAAAGATCTAGCTAATGCTCAATTTGATATGACCACATCACGAGTGGGAAAATATTACTCTTAAAGTGGTGATCTTTTCCCATTTCACGAACTCAATTTTCAGCATTTCCCGCTTCACGCTGGACATCCTTCTCCCATTTTCACATGCAATTTTTTGCCACTATCCCGTTTCCCCCTAGCTGAAAAAAGGTCACGCTTCCAGCTTATATACCCAATCGAGACCCACTTCATTGCTTTGTTTTACCATGTATTTGTAGAGACTTTGTCTCATGTGCATACACCCATTGTGCATTTGCGGGATCGCTCATTATTTTAGTCAAAGGAGTAATCTGGTATAAAACTGGTTCCAAGACGCTGATAGACGAAGATAGCAATTTTTTTCATTTCCATTCAAGTTTCGTTTTTTGTGGGTTGGAAATGTTCCTTGTGGATTTCTTTGTCAGTAGAAAACGATTTTTTACCCATATGTTGAATAACAACGTATGATTCGTTGGTAGAAAATATCTGTCCCTTGCTCCAACGTTGGATGATGTCATTCTTCCTCCGGTTACCCCAGATGACCTCGTCTAAATGAAGACCGAATTATCTGTCGTTTACAAAGCTAATTTTATTATCTATGTTCATCTTTTACTGATCTGACTTTTTATTTTTATTTTTTATATTGCTTTGTCACAAAGCAATATAAAAAATAAAAAATAAAAAGTCAGATCAGTAAAAGATGAACATAGATGATAAAAGTAGCTTTGTAAACGGTCGACAGATAATTCGGTCTAGTCTAAATGACAAGTCAAATCCGGATTGGAAACGATCCATATCCCTTACTGCGTATGAAAATTGGAAAAGAAAATAGGCAGCACACAATATCTGACCACAGGGCCTTGTTACTAATTAGAAAATTTTACTATCCATGCATATACTATATGCATGGATAGTAAAATATTTTCTAATTAGTAACAAGGCCCTGTGATCCGACAGAAACTTATATGTTTGTAAAAAGCTGGACATATTCATTTTTAAAATATCAAGAAAGGATTCCTTTGTTTATAGTCACAGGTTTTTGGAGGGAGTAAACCTCGGCTCGGGTCAAAACACATTTATTTTGGGAAAAATCGTGAAATCCAGCGCAAAAAAATACATTTTCCGAAACCTGGATCACACTCCGCTTCCCGTTTATCATCATCATGTTTCTGATATTCTATCCAGTGGATGTAGGACCCTAGTCGCATCTTTCACATAGCCTTTGGTACTGAGCGTTGATAAGACTAGGGGAACGCAATGAATCTCAGCAGTCGAGTCGATAGTTTGACCAGTCGAATACGCCGTGGACCTGTGCTCGACTTACCGTTGAATTCAACATAACTTTTATATACTCCACACATCTCTGAGGCCCGTCATAGGTTTCTTGGTTACCTGATTATCAGGGTATTTTTTTAATGATTAAAAAATTTATTGATTATTTGATTCCTAGGACCCCCATGAGGACCCTCATCTCTAGCGAAATAACAGATTTACGATATATATTTGTAACGTAAATTATTATGCATCTATATCAACAATTTTATTCTAAAAGCAGTGTAATTTTATTCACATGTTGGGGAGTGGATTCACGACATTTTTATACATGTACATACATGTTTTACTACATACAAAGTATGATTACACTCGGTTTCAAGAAGTGGAGATAAGGCAAGGACTTATAATTATACGTTCTTGGGTAACGTAATTAGTAAGTTATTGAAAAAAATCTTTGCCAATGTAATATGCAGTGAAGTTGCCTTCAAATCAGTGTTTTTTTTCTCTTCAGTGTTTTGAATGTTGAAAATAGATAAAATAGCGAAATTTTTAGAAAGGTAGCCACTTGGACAAATCACAACCTGGGACAACATTGACAGATTTGTAAAGTTGCATAGTTTGTTGGTAATTCAGTGTGTGGTTTATGCCAATTGCTTAAAAATCAATGAAGGTCGGGGTGTGGAGTTATGGCATATGAGACAAAACTTTTGTTTTGATCTCTACAAATACATGGAAAAAACAAGCAACGGAAGAAAAGTCTTTATCACCCCATTTTCCGTGAAACTAAAGCTTTACATTTCAAAAATCAAAACTGAATTAAAAAAAAATATCAATGTTTCAAAAATTAGGAATGTGGGTTTTTTTTACAAGACTAGTCTTATCTCTATATTTTTTAAATCCTAACAGATTAAGTATTTTCCCGGCTGTGGCCTCTGTATACTATAAAGATACTATTTTCGTTTGTAATGAGTCTGTGAATAAAATTTGTCATGGAGAGTAGGGTTTCATATACCCCAGTTATTGGGGCTGTTTAAGTTTGGAGTACAATATATAACGAGTTTCCAATTGATGAATTTTGACGTCACAATATAGATTTTTCAACGTCACAATGTTCAGTGACGCAATTTGCGCCGATTGACCCCAGGTCAATCGGAGCAATTCATTCATAAAAAGAAACAGGAAAGTGGTCTATACAAGAGGTCACAAATACAAGATATTCAACAAGAATATTGCAGATTAAACATTGGAAAATATAGCTTCTCTCAGAGAATAGACTAGTGGATGCATGGAACAATCTACCTTCATACGTTGTAGAATAAAGATATGTCAATTGCTTTCTAAAGCCAACTAAATAAACATTGGAAAAATCTAGAGATAAAATTTTCACCAGATATTTACAAGCCGGAAGAAAATTAAACATGAAGCCGTACGGACCCAATGGGCTGAAAAGCCCAAATTGCGGGCCTAGAAACCAGGTAAACCGGGTAAGCAATGCAATTTCAACAGCAGATAAAAAAAAAAAAGAAATTTCTTTGCATGCACTGTATATTATTCACTTATGTCGGTTCAAAAGCTCTCAAGAGCTTATGTTGTATTGTTACTTGACTTGCCGACTTTAAATAAAACTTATTAATATTTTTTTTATCTTCCGAACAAAGCCAGAGTCCGATGGAGTTTCAGGTTTTTGCTACATTTGTATGTATTTACCTTTTTTGTCAAAATCCTGCATCCTACATGTAACATACTTTAAAGTTTTAGTCTAGCCTACCAGTCCACCTCTAAAACTAGACTAAAAATAAACTTCAGTCTAATTCAAAGTTTTGAGAGATTATCACTGGAATACAGGATACATGTATAAACAGCCGCTTTTGTTGGTGAGTCAGAAAGAAAAACTGAGCTAATTTTGTAACGCAACGGG
Organism: Modiolus philippinarum; assembly: GCA_002080025.1. Lineage (NCBI taxonomy): Eukaryota > Metazoa > Mollusca > Bivalvia > Mytilida > Modiolidae > Modiolus > Modiolus philippinarum. Next base: position 107,615 of record MJUU01007452.1, on the reverse strand, counting down.
ATGTTTCAACTTCGATGAATAGCCCTTCTAAAAAAAATCGAAGGAACAAAGCACAAGATAAGGCAAGGTCCAGAGATAAGGCAATTGAAAGCAACACCTGAAAACGGAAGACCAAAGGCACTACACACCCACAGAACACATAAACACTACAAATGCAAATTTCAAAACTAAATCACTAACAGTGTGAACTCTAAAAAAACAAAAAAAAAAACAAAAACAAAAACAGAGTGACATCAGGTGCTCCGGAAGGGAAGCGTGTCCTCTGTATACAGAACCCGTCACACTGTCAGTGGGTCAATCCAGGGTAGTGTCAAACTCGATAATGTCAAATCCGGGAACACGTGAATCTAGCGGCTGAAAATGTTCGTTTTCAATTGTGACACCGACACTTTATATTTTTTATGATGTCTTGGTGACGGCCATAGAATTTTTGAAAGGACAAAGGTAACCTGAACGGCTGAACATTATCCCAAAGTTTTAAATGGAAGTATTCTGGACAAGAAACGTGAAGGAAACGTAAAACAAAGGACAGTGTTAACATCGTGGAAAAATGTACTTTTTGCTCAAAAGGTCAACTTGCTTAACAATCGTAAATTCGGCAGTGAAAGATGATATACAAATCATTGTCCAACTCGACAAATCCAAATATAGATTTAGTTGCTGAAATGCAAAATCTTAATACAGAAAGTAGACCACTGTATCATTTCGGGTGTCGTCTGTTTCCGATTAAAAATGAATGAAGAGGTTCTGGAAGTGTGTAAATGGATCGGATCAAAACGAAGCTTTAATAAAAATATGGTCAACTTTACACAGAAAATGGATAGAAATTCAGATGATGTTCGTTTAGTATATGATCCAAAGCGGGCACATTATATATACTGTGGTCTCTTAAAGTATTATCCCTGTCCAAAAGGAGTGAACTTGTTTTCATGGGTCATATCTTGATCCCGTTACACCTTTTCAAGCTTACTTAGAGCAACCTAAGACATGAGAGTAATTTTAAGTAGCTTGTAAGGCTTGGTGTCTCAACTAAACAGATTATTTCAATTTAGGACTATAAACAGACCTTTCAAACGAATATTTCACAACATTGGTTAACTTTCTTTAGCTTTGCTATAAACTTACCAATATTAACTAGTCTCACGTTGTCGTTAGCAATGGCATTCAATGCTTTTGTCACATTTTCCAAATTTTGGTGAGGATTGTTCGGTTTTCTGATAATCTTGCCAATCTTCTTTCCTTGTAAAGCTTCAACAAGATAGCACAGTTTAACTCCATCAGAAAAGTCAGTTTGAAGATCTTCAACAAATTCATTATTGCACAGTCTTAACTGCTCATTTATCCAGTTTGTGAAGGTGTTTTGTTGAATTAATACCCAACGATCCATGTGTTCACCTCTTACACTCATCGCTGCATATCCCTCTTTACTTAATGCACGAAATGAAGACATATTTTGGTGTTAGGCTAAATGGCCTATTTGAACCACACCTAATCGAAATATACAATAACAAATATTTCACCTGCAGGGTCGATACACCTGTAATCAAAAGTTTATGTGTTAATTTCCCAGGTAGAGTGTAATATATCAGTTCCTGGTCACTGATAATGTTTTGGGCCACCGATTGTCCCAATACACCATGCACTGTTTTAAATTCCGGTTCCTCACCAAACCGGTTTAAAGGAATTAAAAGGTGGAGGCAGTGTAAAGTATGTAAATAGACATCTATTTTTTGTCTGCCCTCTAGCGGGCAGGTAAGATATTACAAATAAATACCTTCATTCATAATTCTTTACTACTACATGGATGAATGATCATAGATATAAACATTGGGGGCATGTACACATATTTTATGTTATTGTCTGATTTTTAGGGGAGGGGAAAGTGACGTGACTGATTTGCTATTCCATTAAAATACCGTTATGTGTTTTATTGGTACTCGTTTCGACAAAGGTACCGATTGCAACTTGACTTGTTTATGTAATTACTAAAGAAAGAAAAACACCAAAATAAAACATTTTGAGGCTTAAAGCATATTTTAATGTTAAACTACAGAGAATAGGACCACAAACAACTAGTGAAAAACTTAGTATAACTTACTGTCACGGATGTGCTGTTCAAAACAAAATGAAAGCCCGCTGCCGTCCAACTTTGATAAGACGGAGACCAGCAGCTCACATTTAAATAGTGTCTCAAGTACCATTACGACTATTTTAGGTTCTGAATGTGCTGGTAGATTCAGAGAAGATTTTTACAGAGTAATATAATTTACGTTTCTTCCTCGTGGCCATCTTGGATGAGGTGCCGCCTCATCGGACACCTTTTGGATATGGAATGCAGGACCATTATTACTAAATTAGGTTCTTTTGTAAATAGCATAGAAGTTTTATGATTTTAGAATTCCCCCTTTCCCATTCTTGCTTCGGTATTTGTTTGACGATTGTATTCCGATGAGATCTTTGATGTGTTTTCCACAGGGTCCAAGGTAAATTATGTTGTGACGTCGGCAGCCTTCTTGAATTCAGGATGCAGCTCTGTCAGATAACTTTTTCGCGAATATCTAAGGACCATTATGGCTAAGTTAGGTTCTAAATGGCATGACAGTTTTCAAAGAAGATCGTTGAGTTTGATTTTTCGTAGTTTCCAATGTTAAACTCAAGTCGCTCTGTCGGCCATCTTGGATGAGGTGCGGACCATCCTGAAACATGTAGGGACTAATGTAGCTTAGTTTTGGGATATTAGGTTCAGATGAGAAGTTATTTGAATGCGTTTTCCACAAGGTTCAATGTCAGTCTATATTCTCCGCTGATGGAAATCTTAGGCGAGACGATGACCTGCCTGACACATTATTGAAGGGGCATACTGTATGCCTGTTCAGTAGAATTTCAAAACTAAAAATGTCTTTGGCAGCAACAGAAATTTACCAACACTGTATTCAAAGATTTTTTCAAAGAAACTCAAAATGACAATATTTTGCTGAAAAGAATTCATTATGTAAAGTTGCTTGGTAGAATTCTTNCTGCGGTCAAGCAAGTGGCAAAACTTTCAATTTACCGATAATAGAATTAAAACTCCCACGCTCTCAACCTTTCACTGACTACTGTCGTACAAAGACAACATTGTATACATTGGTCAGGTTTTCACGTCTGATATATCTACAATGTAGACATTTGACATCAATGAATCTAACACATTGTGTAAGCTTGGGGTTTTAATCTTGACTTATTACATTAAAAGTTTTGCCACTCCCTTGACCGCGGCAATAAACTTCAACATCTGTTTGGAATCAATATTTTGCAATTCATATTGAGGTCTTTTTAGAGCACAATGTTTCATTATCATTCATGAGCTACACTCAAAGCATGGACCTGTGCATTGGCATCAACTCAATGACCCATAAGCTTAATTAAAGTTTAGCCTTGAACACTATCCCTTTGGTCCAAAGGTTGCAGTTCATTTAAGTTTTTATCGCGATAACAAATGTCCTTCGATCATGGCTACCTACCTTCAGTAAGACACCTAAACCTAAACTCTAACCTGCATCTTAATGTCAAAATTAAATTATAAAATTTAAAGTCAATGACCATAACTTTAAGGTCAAAGCATATGGTATTCACCAGCCCAATAGTCAGACTTCGCTGGCCTTGCGATTTTTAGAAATTTACCGTTTTTATCAAACCCTTAAAATTACTGAGGCTTCGTTCGTACTGGGTTTGGACACCTGTTTCGATAATTTTGGTAACGAGTATCTGTTTGGTTATGACTTTCGATACTTTTTTCAATCTAATGATGCTTGATGAAAGGTTACTCCTTGAAGCAAGTTCACAGCATAACAAATTTTACCGTTTATTATGCTGCATACTTTTTTTTTTGAAACCAAGTGCTGGGTCGATGCCACTGTCGGATGGGCCAGCGGTTTTCACCAGTCCAGTCATCAACCAAGTTCATGTTTTCATGCCAAGACTTTTGTTATTTACACGGTCTTTACTATAATAATTGGTTTATAGTACTGTTCAATTTTCACAAATCGTTATTCATGTTGGTAATAAAGCGTTATTCTGTCCTGATTGCTATTTTAATGACCTTTGAAATTAAAAAAATGCTTTGAAATTAGATTTAGAATAAACAGCTGCGCCAAGAGCGCATGATACGCCCGTCCCCACTTTAAAGCAAACTGATTAAATGATTCTTGAAATTAAAAATTCCATATGAACAAACATGATGATGGAAGGGACTTATGATATTATCAATTATTTCATCTGATGTTAAACAGTCAAAATGTATATTGGGTTAGGGGTAGAGATGTCTTAAAATAAAAGAATATCAATGTGTAGACAGAAATGGCAATTTCATACTTTTTGTAAATAATCAAAGTCCTATTACTCTGGAACGAAAAATCCTTCCAAAAAATAAAACAATAGGGATATATTTTCTTCAATCATATCCAACAATCTTGCAAAGTTTCAAGAAAAATGAATAAAGCATTCTCTAGCTAGAATACGACATGTGGACGGAAATGGTAATTCATGAAAAGGGAGCAAGTGAAGAGATAAAATTTTAATTAGATTGTGTTCCTTTCTGGAGGCCATCTTTGATAGGTTGCAGACTTGGAAATAATATTTTAAGTGGATAATTTTAAGAAAATTGTAAAACAGTTTGGTTCTAATCGGCGATGTAGTTTCAGAGTAGAAAGTTTTTAAATATTTTTTTCTAAAATGCTTACTTTTATAGTACACCACGCAAAATTCTTGTTTTAACCTAAATTTCATCTTTTAAGCTCCATAATTTTCTGCATACAAGTTAGATGTACTGAAGTTTGGGACCAAATTGAAGCTAATTTAATATCCTTTACAATTAATGAACACAAGTTTGGCCACTTTACGCCATTTTTATGATCTGGGGATACAGAAAATTTACCCATCCTCGTGTAAAAAATTGCGAAAATGACGATTTTTAAGCTGTCAATTCCTTTGATCTAGTGTTTATGCCTTTTTTATAAGTTGTGATACAATGTTGGAAAATAAGACCATCAAAGTCAATAAAATTTTGATTTTCTTTATAAGACTTTTGAAAAATGGAAATTTTCGGAATTTTAAATATTTTTATCTATTTCGACTTTCTGACTTTTGAATCGTACAAATTTGGATGTATCTAATAATTGCCAATGTAATAATGATTTATGGCATATAAGCAACAAATTGTGTAAAAGCAATTAGTTGCAGACTTATTGTGGGTCGAATGCCAAAATTAGCACCCCTCCCCTTAAAATGAAGGGAAATTTAAAATCTTCAGGCTCTAAATGATAAAAAGATTATGTCTAATGTAGATTATTGTGTGTATTTCACTATAGCTGAGATCTTTTAAGATCTTTTATGCAAAATGGGAATTCCCTGATTTTCAGAGTTTTTTTTTTGTTTTGACTTAGAGATGTAAATACTTCATGAATTTGATAAATAACTTGAAAAGGTTGATGAAATATCGTTTCATTATATCTAACCTGTTAGAAAGTGTGCTTTTGAACATTTTAGACTAACTACACTCTCATCAATTGCAAACATAATACCCTTTCCCACAAATATTCAACATAATTTATTTCATTTTATTCAGCATGAAAAGCTTAAACATTGTATGATGTCCAATGACATATAATTTCAAACATCAAAATACACAGCTCAGTGGTATCACAAATAAGATCATGTGCATGGTTTATGGACATTTTTTTTAGCAAATTTTGTAAAATTCTGAAATGCTGAAAATTCCAATTTTTCGCGACAATCGCCCAAAATATTTAATTTTATCCATATTTTGGTGTTAAAGTTGCATCTTTTGGAAAGAAAGTAAAACAATGGAATGCTTTGTTCATATATATGTAAAGACGGGCATATTTTTGTGGATTTTAAGTTTGATTTTGTTGGGGTAGGGGTAATATTTTCGGTATTTATAATTTAGAGTCACATTGAACACTCCTTGTTTTTCTAAACGGTGTATTAAGAAAACTTATGTATCAGAAAGAACAATACATTGGCATATCTGCAGATAAATCACCCAGATATGCAATGTATAATGATTTAAAAGTGAATTTTGGACACTCCTCAAATGCTGAAAATTCCCTTATTTTATCAATATTGGACAAAATATTGAGTTTAAGCTGACAAGTGGGATTTAAAATACCAAATTATGATAGAATTCATGCAACATTGTTTTATGCAATGCAGATTTTTGAGAGTTTTGGATTTTTTTTATCCCAACATAGACAAAAAATTGACAATCTTAGGGAAAAATTTGTTGGGGTTGGGGTAAGATTTTCAGTATTAAGAGTCACTTTAAGCACTCGTCGTTTTTCTAAACAATGTTTTAAACAACTGGGTCGTTTTAACCTGGATATGGGATGTTGTCTCCTTGACATTTACCCAATTTCCTTTCTTTTTCTTAATATATCGCTTAGAACAATTAATTGTCATATTTGCAGATATATCCTCCAGAATTCACATATATGATTTAACAAATCTGAAATGTTGAAAACTCCCATTTATCATCAATTTTGGGCAAAATATTGAGTTTAAGTCAACAGATGGCTGTTAAAATACAAAATCATGATGAAATCATAAATACAACACATATTTTGCCTGTTTTGGTTATTTTTATGCCAACATAGACAAAAACGGACAATTTTATATGGATGTAGGAAGCTTATGTCAACATTTTGAAGGGGTAGGGGTAAGGGTTTCAATCTTTCTAATGTATTGGGTATAGATATGATACTTATGTGCAATATTTGTAAAGCTTATACCATACCATTCTATTCCACCATCTTTATAATTCGTTGGGAGGGTCTAAAAGGGGGGCCTGTTCTAACATTGCATGCAGGTTATGCTCAAGTTAACATGCTTTATTTTGAAGAGGGAATGTAAGCGAACTTAAAAACGCAGGTGATGTTCATAAGTGTGTGTGGGGGAGGGGTGCACAAGAGGGGATTATATTCATGTCCATGGATATTCGAGTTTGTCTCCAATAGACTTTGTAGTTTCACAGGAGATTTTTTAATGAAAAGTTAACAATGAACAGAAGGACCGACAATGCACACTAAGTGATGGTAAATGGCCAAGTGAGCTAAAAACACTTGCAGTAAAAATCGAAAGCTAAACACCAAATCTCTAACATGTCTAATCATCCTTTTCAATAAATGTAATGAAATTGTTGATGAAAATAAGTCATTTTTACTGCTTTAAAAGTGTATGCAAATAAATATTGATAGGAAAAGATGCCCTCAAAGAAACTCTCATCTAGGCTAAATTCCATCTCATTCTTCTACGTTTACTACATTGTCAAAGAGGAGTAACTCTAGAACTACATTTCACACTTGACATGTTATGGAGACTTCATAATGTAAAGAGAATATTGCACATATTGACAAAAAATTACTCTGAGTCTTACCTACATCCATTTAAAATGTACTTAAACAGCAAATCCTGAAAGTTATCCTGAATCTCCAATCATATTCACTGAAGAATCAAAGATAATAAGCTTTCAAAGCCCAATTTTGTCCATTTTGTCTCTGCATCAAAATATCAGGGTCGTAATGTTTAACCTCTGTCCCTTCTTATGAGGTAATGGTCCAGAAACTTTTTCTACAATTCTTATGATAGAAAGTTTTAATTTTGCATATAAGTTGTAAATATATTGAAAAGAATTTTATTTGGTTCATTTTTCTGAAATATTTTTTCATTGTTAGGCCCTATCAAGTTAATTTGTAGATTCTCATCCACCTATAACAAAAAATCTGGGGCGGGTGGGATGGTTTTATTTTATATTTTTTACTGATTTTCACTAAAATTGATAGGAATTTAAAGAAAATTTCTGAATAATTGAAAATAAAAAAAATATTGAGCCTAGAAAAAATGGGGCGGGTGGGGATGAGAATCTATAAATTAATTTGATGTGGCCTTAGCTCACCTGGCTATGTCATTGTGAGCTTAATGCCATCACTTGGCGTCCCTTGACACTGGTCCAATTGGAATCAAACTTGGTCACAAAAGGCCTTGGGTGGTCCCCTTAAAAAATTGTATCCAACAGGTCCATACCTCATCGAAGATGGCCACCACCCAGGAAACATGGTTTTAACATTGGAACCTCTAGGGCTTGCTATATGGTGGACGGTTTCTCACTGTGTTGAAGACTGTACGGTGACCCAAAGATGCTTTTTTATAGGTCATTTTAATCTGGAGATGGGATGTTATCTTTTTGGCATCTACCCAATTTCCTTTCTTTTTCATATTCAAAGATCTTCTCAGAAACTACTTGTCCATGTTATAACCAAACTAAGTCACAAAGGCCCTTTCCAAAATTGTATCCCGCAGTACCTCATCCAAGATGGCTGCCAGCAGTAAACATAGTTTAAGCATTCAATCCTATGGAAGAGACTTTCAAAGATCTTCTCAGAAACTACAAGTCCAATTATAAGCAAACTTAGTCACAATGGTCCCTTCAAAGAAAGGTATCTTGCAAGTCTGTTACTATTCCAAGATGGCCTCCAGCGGGGAACACAGTTTAACATTTTACCCTTTGGAAAACACGTTCAAAAATCTTCATCCGGCAGGAACATAGTTTAAACATTGGACCCCTTTTGGAAATGCCATTCTCTCTATGTTAACCATAGTCCAGGTGAGTGATACAGGCTCTTGAGAGTCACTTGTTTATTTTGGTGAGTACATCGATTGTCTCTGCAACTCCCACAATTTATAGGCTAGGAAATTTTATTTTACAGATTACTTGTACATAATTTCATCATGCTCCAATTTAATCCTAGCATTTGGGCATGTTATCCAATAGTAAATACAAGAGTATAGATATATGTCATATAATTTAACATATGGAAAGCTTTGAAAGAGTTTTTGTTACTTGTATCACTTCGGAAAGTGTTACTAGTATCAATTTTCGTAAAATATTAATAAAAAGACCAGCAAACCTGAATAAATATAGCCCAACCTGAAAAACACCCCTTTTAGCAATACCTTCAGATAATTGTGGCCAGGTTTGATTCCAATTTGCTCAGCAGTTTTGAGAAGAAGATTTTTTAATATGTTTTCCCATAGGGTCCAATGTCAAAATAATGGTCCCCCTAGCAACCATCTCTGATATACCATGGACCTGGAAAAAACAAAAAAAATTTGCAGGAAAACTTCCAATGACTGTTGTGGCCAAGTTTGGCCCTGTAGTTTCAGAAAAGATTTTAGAATGAAAAGTTTATTCTGGACTGACAGACGACAGAGTCGAAATGATAGTAAAAGCTCACCCTGTTAATATCCATGTGAGCACAATACAGGTGTGGACACAGTACAAGTGTGGACACAATACAAGTATGGACACAATAATATAATCTTCAAGAAAAAAAAACTTTTCCCAAGGGTTCCAATAAATCAGACAAATATAAAATTCACCTTTTTTTTAGCCTATTTGACATTTTACACATCTACATATAGTGTTCTTCCTTTGTCTAAAGTTTCATCAAAATTCTTCAGGTGGATTAAGAGCAGTTGTGCGTATGAGGTAACCCATACATAGGGAATCAATGAAAACTCTAAGTCCAATTATCTCCCCTTCCTGGTTTCTGACAATAATTATATTCCTTTATGCACATCTCCATATAGTGTTCTTACTTTGTGTAAAGTTTCATTAAATTCCTCAAAGTGGTTTAAGAGGAGTTGCACTTACGAGGTAACCCATACATAGGGAATAAAAGAAATGTCAAAGTCCAATTATCTCCCCTTCCTGATTTAGGACAATAACTATATCCCTTAATGCCCATCTCCATATAGTGTCCTTCCTTTGTGTAAAGTTTCATCAAAACCCTTCCCGTGGTTTAAGAGGAGTTGCACTTACGAGGTAACCCATAAATAGGGAATCAACAAAAAGTCAGTCGGATTATCTCCCCTTCCTGGTTTCAGACAACAATTATATTCCTTCATGCACATCTCCATATAGTGTCCTTCCTTTGTGTAAAGTTTCATCTAAATCCTTTAAGTGGTTTAAGGAGAAGTTGCGCTTATGAGGTAACCCATAAATAGGGAATCAACGAAAAGTAAAAGTCAAATTATCTCCCCTTCTTGGTTTCGGACAATAATTATATTCCTTCATGCACATCTCCATATAGTGCTCTTCCTTTGTGTAAAGTTTCATCAAAAACCTTCAAGTGGTTTAAGAGGAGTTGCACTTATGAGAAGTGTGGACAGACAGACAGACAGACAGACAGACAGACAGACAGACAGACAGGGTGATTCCTATATACCCCCCCAAACTATGTTTGCGGGGGTATAAAAATATTAGCATCCTAACATTATAAAACTTTCTCATTGCATTTTTTTTGTCATAACTGTCCAGTACAACTCTTCATCTGAAATTGTTGGAGACGTTTCAACCTTTGGCCTTCATCAGTTTTTCTACAGTCTACATAGTAGTATTCAGATATGTTATCATTTTTTAAAATTAATAAACTATTCCTAAGTACTTTGACAACATTTCATAGTGAATACTATTGTTTTATTAGATGCAGAAGATGGATTTTTAGTTTTACACCCAATAATCACCATAGGAATACTTAAATCATTGAAGAAAAGCACTATAAATTGATGCCATAATTAATGTACTATATACATAAACCTTTGTTGAGTCAATCTTGAACTATCACAATGAATGACCGGACCTCAGTTGGGTACCTTACATAGTTGCCAACTCACACGCTTTTAGCGTGTAATACACGCTTTTTGACATTTTACATGCTAATGTTGATTTACAAGGCGTGTACACGCAAAGCTCAATTTTCACACGCAAACACACGCATTCGTGTATTGTCATAACAGCGATTCAGTTATTAGTAATGGATATATTAAGAGGGCATTTTCAATTATAAAAAAATCCACCAGGAATTTAGATGATACTTAGTGTTCACTATTTGTTGCAAATTTAATCAAAATAATGAATGTTATGACTATGAACTACACAAAGATGTCTTGAAATCTGCCAAACACGCAACATTGGATTATAATTAAAATTGCCAGTACTAGCTGTTTTAACTTTGCCTTAATAATAATCTTAAGATCTGAAAATAATCTATTTGCGTGTTATTACGTGCTTTTTCAAGCTAGAAAGCATGTAATTACATGATTTTTTATTCTCAGAGGTTGGCAACTATGGTACCTTACATGAATAGCCAGTCAAATTTACCATGTTTACTCAGTTATCCTATTTCACTGTTGAATTTTTTTACACAAGGCCTTTTTTATCCCAGTTTAGAAATTCAGAAATTCCTACATCATGCCCAACAACCCTTCCCATCTTCTTGATTTTTTTTAAATTTTGATATTCCCATATCATGTTCATATCCCATTTGTATCCCTTGTCTTAGTTATTTAGATATTTATATTAAATTCCACACACATTTCTCCAGTATGTACATATTAACATACACAAAATTAATGGTATAAAGCAGACATATTAAAGAGAGGATTTCTGAAGAATCTTATAAACCAATATACCAAGCACATCACAACATTATAAACTCCATTCCAAATGTCATCAAAATGCTAATTGTAGTTGCCTATAGAAACTTGCTAATCCCCTTGTTTGTTGTTTGTTTTTGTAATACATGTATTACAAAGTTGTACTATTCAAGATCTGGTTTGTTTTCTTAGCCACTCATGCATGAAATGTAGATTTATGTGACCTAATGTTTAGCAGAAGTCTCATGACTATCCAAGATGATCTGGTCTGTTACACAAACTTTAAACTGAGTCCATATATCTATTGTAGATGGGATAAAGTGATGTTGTAGCATCAGAGATCTATACCCTAATACAAAACTTTAAATTGAGTTAATTGTGTGTGAAATGCAGGTCAAGGTGACCTAATTTTAACCTAGAGATTTACAAAATGCATTTATTAACTAACATTATTTCTCTTATTGTATCCAAGATCTGAACTCTTACATGAACTTGAGTCCAAGTAAGTGACATGTAGATCACACAGTATAGGTATGCAGATGTTTCTTTTCAAATATAAGGAAGACATAAGCACTTGCTTTCAATCAAAATAAAAGATCAGGATATCTTTCACTCATGAAGAAATTATATTTTTCCTCTTGTTTCCCTGTGCTAAACTAGAGAAAGTCTAAATTTCTTACACCCATGAAAGATATCCCAATCTTTAATCTGACCTTATGCAAGATCCTATTAAACTGCATCATTTTATCAAAATTCCATGAGGTGTTTAGGACAACTCACAGGAGGTATCACCCCCTTTTTCATTAAAAAAATATTCAAGTTTATGAATTATCTCCCCTTCAATTTGTATGCTGCAACTTTTATACAAGATGACAAGGTACATGGATACCATTTGTGTGTGTGTGAGTGTTTGTATATGTGTGTGAGTGTTTGTATGTGTGTGTGTGGGGGGGTGTAAAAATTGATGCAGTAAGGTTAGTAAAGATGTATGTTTTAATGTCTACCATTATTTTTTTATCATTTTACAACAAGCACTGTAAACGTAAAAGACTGTGAGCATCCAATTCATTCAAGTTTTTTTTTTTTTTACTTATCAAACCTAGATGTTTCAGCATGTTAACATCAACACAATGTGTTTCTTTCCAATCCAAATCGAAATTTTGAAAATCAGACTGTCAGCAAAGCATACATGTGATTTCCCGGATTTTCAAGGGCTTCTTTCATCTCCCAGAATTCCAGAAATATCTCCCGGAAATTCGGCTTCCAGCCAAAATAAAAAAATGTGTACAAAATCGCCATATAGGAGTATTCCCAAGGAATATAATTGGCCTATAGTCACTTGACTGCTCATAATCTTTGTTACTATAATCTAATTGTCCAAACTGACACTTTAATTACACCTGTAATGCTAATTAAAGGATTAGGTCAGTTGTAAACAAACACCGTCGGTGATTTGTTTACCTGTGTTCCTGGGCATGGTATCACTAATTACCGGTCAACCAGAGATAACTTGCTTACCTGTATGGCAATTAACTATCAGTTATTTAAAATAATTAATTCTTTGAACATTAAAATCTTTCTTTCAGCAAATTTTTCATAATTAACAGGTCAAACTTTCTCTCTGAATACATTGATTTTATTTAAAGATCACGTTTCTTAAAGTTGGGTTATTTCCCCCTTAAGAATTGTCTTTCCATTTCCATGAATTTATTTTTTTAGAATTGTACTTTTGCTGATATTTGCTAGATCAATATAACAGAAATTTTTATTTCACCACTATTTTAGCAAAAAAAAATGTGTTTGTAAACAATATTTGTTTGATATTTTGCAAAATAATTTCTTTAAAACTGTAGTCTCGCATACAACGTTATGTGAACTGGATATTGCGCAATCCGTTATTGCGCACATCATCTTGTCTGTGCTACTTCCGCAGCAAGTGTCCTCATGGTTTAAAGTGTAACGTAAATCACAAATTAATAGAAATTAAAACTGAGATATAGATATTTATAATGCTCAGTTGTTGATTGCTTTCAAAAATTTTCTCATTTCCAAGTAAAGGAGTGCATGATGCAGGTATAGAGGTATAATCCTCTGTAAATATGAACCCATTATTATCACTGATGTGCTGAATCTAAGCATGAAAACATAAATGAAAACAAATACATAATTATAAATCATAACAGTAAAAGCTTCATAGTACACATTGCCCTGCAAAACTGATAAGCAAAAGTGACTAAAGGTCTCAAAATCTTAGCTTAATCGCTGGCAGTATATATATTTTATGTTGAAAATATGGCAATAAAAAATCTCCCTGATTTCACCTGAAAAAAATGGCTAATCTCCCTGAAAATCAAGGCTATCTCCTGCATTGGCTCCAGAGACCTATCACATGTATGCCAAAGCTAAGATAAAAGAGTGATACAATATATCTGTAATAAGTGCTACAAGTTTGTCCTAGCTCTTTCAGCACATTACCATTAACACAATGTGTTCCTTTTGAATCCTACCATTAACACAATGTGTTCCTTTTGAATCCAAATAAAAGAAATTTGAGAACTAGATCGTCAGCAAAGCTGAGAAAGACTGGTATCAGTAATACAATGTGAGTAATAAATTCTTCATGTATGTCCTAGGCTTTTTTGCCACACATTGTTGTATACTTATATTTTGTACAATTTCAATGTATTGGCGACATGACAAAACAAGAAGAGTGTGTATTGCAAAACAGGAAGTGGCAACATTTACATGTTCCTTCATATACATATATTTACAAATGTATATGAATGATTTGATGTTTCGGTGTGAAGTTAGATCATGACGATTGATAACATGTGATTTTGATGTTCTTGTTTGTTAAGTTATTAAGTCATAACGACTGGTTAAGTGAGATTTGATTTCCTTGTGTGTCAAGTTAGATCATTACTACTGGTACAATGTGATTTTGATGTTTTCCATAAGGTTGCATTATCAGAACTGATATACATGTAATTAGTCCAGACTATGTAACATTACATCAAACCAATACATGCATGAACATAAACCCCGGTAAATATGTAAATTGAACTCATTTTAGTATTTTTTATAGATAAGGTCCATTTTCTTAATAAGGTTATTGCCTTTTAATTCGAGATGTATATTTCGACAATATATTTTAAACTTGGTTCTAGATCTGGAACAATTTCATAAGACCTCTATATAAATGAAAATCAAACTGCAATGAAAATCTGTAAGGTCCATGACTAGAAATGTACATACTCAAGTTTCCATACTTTTTGGTTATCCTTTAGCATAAATCAACAATAATTCTACTGAAACAATTAATTATTTTTGCATTAAATACAACTTGAATGCAATACATGTTTATAACAAACACAATTAGAACTCTGACGGCATAACGAACGGCTTGACTAAATATAGTTTTTCATTTTCCTGTTTAAATATTGGATGTTTCTTATAGTGTTCTATTAACTGATCTAAAGACGAGAATTTCTGTTGACCAATCTGGTACTGTTCATCATTAACACTGACACGAAAATGTTTATTTCTCTCCGCAGCTTTTAATACCACTGTAAAATTACCACTCTGAAAAAGATAAATTCATTGTTCAAATTGTCTATTGTCAATTACTACAATTTAAGTGCTATTCCAGAAATAATTGTGAGGGGGGTCGGAAGGCAATTCTATGAAATAATTTTTATGGGTTGTGTGGTAAAAATGTATATTGGAGGGTTGCACTATAGAAACACATAGAAAAATGAAATCAAGATTTTAAGCATGGTTGAGCATTTTTAAAAGTGCCTTCGAATTCCAATCCCATTATACAATTAATTCTGGAATAGCCCTGACTAAAGAAACCCATTTGGAGTACATGTATCTGTTTTTAAAACATAGGCAATCAACAATTACAAAGTTCGCCTTGTTATGGCAGATTGTCAGAGATGCATGCATATGCAAGTTTACATGATCCTAACATGTACAGTGACTGAGATCTGAACTCTTCAGTAAATTTGGATGTAAGTTGTTCAAGCGGAAAATATAGGTCAAAGTGACCTAATTTTGCCTGGATGCTGACCTACCATCAGAGATGCATGCACATGCAAGGTAACATGATCCTACCATGTATAGTTACTGAGATCTGAACTCAGTTGTAAAATTGAATGTAAGTCGTTCATGCGGAAAATATAGGTCAAAGTGACATAATTTTGCCAAGATGCTGACCTACCATCAGAGATGCATGCATATGCAAGGTTACCTGATCCTACCATGTGTAGTGACTGAGATCTGAACTTGGTCGTAAACTTGAATGTAATTCATTCAAGCGGAAAATATAGGTCAAAGTGACCTTATTTTGTCCGGATGCTGACCTACCATCAGAGACGCTTGCATATGCAAGGTTACCTGATCCTACCATGTATAGTGACTGAGATATCAACTCGGACGTAAACTTGAATGTAAGTCATTCAAGAGGAAAATATAGGTCAAAGTGACCTAATTTTGCCTGGCTGCTGACCTACCATCAGAGATGCATGCATATGCAAGGTTACATGATCCTACCATGTATAGTGACCGCGTTCTGAACTCGGACGTAAACTTGAATGTAAGTCATTCAAGCGGAAAATATAGGTCAAAGAGAACTAATTTTCTTGGAGGCTGTGAGATAGCCCAAGATGCATCTGTATGCAAAGTTTGATGATCCTACCCTTCATAGTTACCAAGATATATACCCAAATGTGGACGCGGACGCAGACGCGGACGCGGACGCCGGGGGTACTCCAATAGTCCTCCTCAACTTGGTTGAGGCGAACTAAAAATTACATGCAATTAGGGCAAATGTTGGTGTATATGCAAGAAGGTACAATGTAGGTAGGTGACATATTTTTAGATGTTTTCAAAAAAACATCAGACAATGAAATTGCAGTGGTAATTAGGTAAAAGATGAAGAACAACAATGAAAGTGTTGTTCGAATTCCATTGCTTGGTTTACCATTAATTTGTAGAGTTTTTGTCTCTTGCATTTACTCCATATCCTTTAATTGTTAAGCTAGATCTTGAAGGCCATTTACATTGTTAAACATTTTTCAGTCAGGGGAACTACTGGTACAAGTGATTTTTACATCACTGCTATAAGTGATCTAAGAGCTCTTTTAACAAAATTCCAAATTGTGTATAAAATCTAGAATTGCTCAGATGGTCTACTCAATGGATTTGTTGCAGTCATTCCATATGATGAAATAGTATGCCAGACATCTTTTAAGTATATGTTTGTAAAGAAATCAATGACATACTAAGAGAAATGGGAGATTTTGTGAAGAATTCTTCACTTTTAATGCAATTTTCAACACTCATTTTCCATTATAAAATGAATTTTCTGTCCACCAGTGATAATTTTCCTATGAACTTCAATCATTCAACTTTCAATTAAAGCATTAAAAAAGTTGTATTCTCGGTTTAAAAAAATGGTATTTGCAGGGCCTGAACTTGTAAAAGTGATTTTTCCTTAAAAATGTAAAAAAAAATCATTGTAAACAGTGATTTAAATAAAATTAGCACTCACATTGACTTTCATTATCTGATATTATTTAAACTGACAAAATCTGAATCCTCAGTATTTTATGACAAATTCTAGGCCATTTGTAGGACAAAGACAAAGAGAATACCCATGTTAAAGGGTGAAAAAACTGAAATAACTGTTTTCAGTCATTTTTAAAATCACTTCATTCAGTAATCGTGGTAATTTTAGCAGTAAATCAAAGGGAGCAAATCTTACTTCTCATATTTATATGTACATGTACAAAAGTAACTTGTACAAGTGATTATAAAAATCACTTATTCCAGTAGTTCCCCTGACTGTTTTTATGGTATTGCATTGGCAAGCAGGAAATAAATGTCTAGTAAGCAAATCATATACAAATGGTCAATACTAAAACTTATCAATTATATACCTTTTTTCAGGTATACTAAGTATTTTACATGTAAATCTACATGTACAGTAGCTTGGTAGACTAGTGCAATTACTGCAGTGTACATTTACATTGTGAAACAAATGCCAAGTGCCATAAAGAACATGGAGTGTGTTGTGTTTACAGCAGTTAACTTACCCCAAGGCTATGCATGGGTTTGTTGATCACAAGTTACATTGTACTAGTATTTCTTCAAAAGCTAGTTGGTAAAATCATATTTAGCATGTTTAGCCTGAAGAATCATTTGACTTAAAAATGTTTACCCCAAAATGCATGGCTAGTCTGTCAAAAAGTTTTTGGAACAAAAAGCAAGCAAGTCATGCATATACATGTCACAATTTTTTTTACATTTCAAGAGAAATAAACTTAAAAGTCAACCATAGCACAATTCAAACACTTCAAGACAGTCATGACAGTCATAGCATGAACTTTTGCCATCAGCTTATAACAAATATAACTACTGGTAAGCACAGAGTACCGGCACATTTTCATAAAGTCATTTAAGCCACACACGATGTGTCTGATGTAGTCTAAATTACATATGCATGATACCAATAAATATTTTTTGCATATAAAACTCAATTTATGTTAAACTGTAAAATACCCATGTCACATACAAATTTCATTATATCATCATCAGTAAATTTACAATATTCTTTGTCATGCTACACAAGCAGTTAAGAATTTGTATATGATGGCATGAAAATTTGATATATACTGATCAATTACAATGTATTTTGAAACTAAATTTCTGTAATAAACAAATGTTCAGACTATACAATGTACATCAAAACAGTTCAATGTTTGAAATACAAAGATATGTGAAATATGAGTACTGGTACTAGTATATATGCATGCATGCAAACAGAATTAGACAGTGTCCTTTGACTGATATATCACAGTCTTGGGTTTAACCCTACTGCTGGCTTTTGCTAGTGCCGGTATCAAGTCAGGCTATCCAGAGTTCTTATCATTGTTTGCATTTGACATTTGTCTTTTTATTGAAATTTTTCTCGTGTACAAAAATGTACATGTAGTTTCCAGGTGAATTGTGACACGAGATTGTAATTTTCGGCAATGTCGATGTTTCCTGTAACATCTTTTCTTTGCAATTTGATTTCTAAGACTGGATTTAAATTTTGCACATGCATACATCATGCACATGTATTGCTGCATAAACATGAGAAGATTCAGATGACAAAAATGCTAAATATAACCATTCATATTGATATTTTATAAGTTCTAAATTTGGTTGCAGTCTTTTTCAAATTCTATGCATTTTTAAATGGAATGGAATATTGTATTATTATATTATGCATAAATATACATTTGTATATATACATGTATATATATATATGAGTTTAGGTTAAAGATCAGGGGATACAGATCTAGAATAAACTACAAAGTTACTAATCTTAAATACATGAGCATTAGAACAAGTGTAATGGTGGCAAACTCTACACACCCTTCATCAATCATATAAATGTGAATACAATAATTGACCAAAACTATTTCTGTATCTCAAGCTTCTTATAATATTGAATACTTACAGCTGATTCACTATCACGTATAATAAAATCTCCTTCTTGTGCAAACTTTTTAAGAAGTTCTTCACATTCTTGTCGGGTAATTTTGCCATAATACCAGTCTTTTTCTGCAAGCGGACCAGAAATACGAAATTGTTTTCTGCTTCCTGGTCCAACCACTGAGAGATTAGAAGTGTTTGACAAACTACTCGTAGATTGGGACTGTGGGGTTGAAGAACTATTGCTATTTGCAGTTTCACAATCATCTAAAATCTGAACATAATTTTGTGGGACTAACCCTATTTGACCTCGTTCATTTTGAGCTCGCCACCAGTCTGGGTCATCTCCAGGTTTGTTTATAATCACAAGTCGATCACCTTTTTCAAAAGAAAGTTCATCTGGTGTTGAACCAGTAAATGCATAAAGAGCTATAACCTGTTCATGTTCCTGAATTCTTGGCTCCACCATAGCAGCTGTCGAATATTCAGGTACACTATTTTCATTTTGTTCGATGATTTCGACATAATTTGACGGAAACCATCCCATTGTATTGTCCTGCCTTCTTCCTTTCCACCAACCATCAATTGATTTTTCTAAAACGGTCACTTGTTCACCTTTTATTAATGACATTTCGTCAGGTCTCTGAAGCGTATAATTGAATTTGACTATGGCAGGTTGGGGATCACATATCTGAACATCACTACTAGTACTATTTTGATCACTTCCTGTGTCCCCATTGCGACTGACTACGGGACTATTGCAAAGTTTGCCATCTGCAGGTTTATTCTTTCGCCCCAAAGTCACTCTCAATGCTGAGAAAAATTTTGAAGGTTTTGATCGTTTCACATAATTTGACGGGACAAATCCTGATTTGCTACGACTGTTTTGCACCTTCCACCAATCTCTTGTGTCGTCTAGCAAGACAAGTCTTTCATTTTTCTTAATATCCAGTTCCTGTGCATTTTCAGCCTTGTAGTCATATTTAGCGATGACAACCTGCTGATTTTCTTCATTCATTGTTGCTGCTGGCATTCGGCTGATGTGCTTCACATCACTGAAATGACATAGCAGAGTTTTTGTTCATTTCTTGTAGTATTCAAAGAAAATTGTTGTACAGTATCAAACAGGTACCTGTTTATTAGTACATGTATTAGTAATGGTGCATTACATGAAGCTTTTCCATGCTTCACAAAATTTCAAAGTTTCAAGGGGCATTACTCCAGAACCCCCAAGATCTCTGAAGCTGAAATCAAAATTTACATACCAAGTTTGAAGCCTGTATGTTATTTCATTTACAAGTTATAAGTCTGAAACCTTCTAGGACTGATGGACAAACAGAGGGACACACAACTGAGGGTATCACATAATACCTCACCACTGTGATCCTTTAATCCATGAACACATTAAAATAAGCCTTCTCATAGGTTTTTGGATACTTGATCATTACATTGTAGATGGGGATTATTAGTTATTTAATTGCCAATGATTATTTGATTATCAGCCCCTTTTTAATTATTTGTTTACAATATTTTATGAAAATTGACTATAAATACTTAGTACCCTATTTTCAATAACATGGTAAATAATTATTGATTAAATGTGTAAAAGTTGACGATTGCTTGATCCCCCAGTAGCAAAGAGAAGCTTGAAATCAAAACCTCTCAAAGTGCAGGAACTCTTAATTTATGAGCAGCATTCACCAAACCGGCTGTGCTCAAAACTAAATATATATGGATTTAAGTTGGTGCTATCTTCAGCAAGAAACAAAATTGGAAAACATATTGTCCAGAAAAGAACCAACACATACTATGTGCACCTTTTAAAAATTTACAAAATATTTTCCACACTAGTAAATAAAATTTGTTCTCCTTGTGTATCTGTGGTACTTGTACTACCTGACTACAATGTACAAACATATCTATACATTTACCTGAAAATAATGCCAACATCAGATTTTTGAATCTCAATCATTTTTCCAGAACAACATACATTTACAAGAGAAAAAACACAGGAAATGAAGTAGTTTTTATCATGGGTTTGTATCCCTGATTAAAATTCTCCCTGATCTTAGATAAGAAATCTGCCTATGTAATCAGACTCCACTACAACTTGTGTCCCGCTGAGATAAAACATTCCATTCAAACATCTATATTGCAACCTACAACTGATACACAGAAAATACTTTGATATACTTTTAATTGAAGCATTTATAAGATGTTTTTTTTTCTTCATAAAGAACAAGAGGCTCCACTGAGTGATACTGCGCAAACTGTAAATACAAACATTATTTGAAGATGAAAATAGAAAACATGTTAGTGGTTGAAATCGGATGTCAAATGGTCTGTGCCCCGTCCACTGGGCCCTGACCAAAGAATATTCAACCCATGGTCATTGTTTGGCATACTCTCCCATGGTAAAGGGACAAAATACAAAAATTCCAGAACGCACATTAAGGCGAATTTTTACTTTGTATTTTATAACAATGGTGGTGAAATGATGAAAGGTAGGAAAATATCAAAATAACTTTTTTTTTCAGGTTCTTGAAAAATTGGGAATGGGGAATGGGAATCTTGTAATTGCTTGAATAGTGGTAAAATATTTCACATATTTTGGACAACAGTATTCAAATATTACATTTTTTTCTCTATATATTCCATATAAAACCTATTTTTTTTCAAAACATTATTGTAAATATGAAAAAGGTTAAAACGACCCAAAACAAAGATTCTAGGGGTCACCCTAAGGTCTTCAACACAGTGAGGAACCTCACAACATATAGCAAGCCCTAAATGGCTTAAAAATGGCCTAAAAGCCAATTCTTATGTAAATTATTTCAAATTTTGTAAAAAAAAAAAGCAAAAAGTTGCCAGGACCCCCTTTTTCTGGAACTTATTTGAACCCCCTTTTTTTCGAAGGCTGGATCCACCTGTGCAAAATTTATAAGGGGCATAACTCCTAAAGAAATATTCAACTTATCTTGGAACTGCCTTGGTGCATTTTTGAGCTAAAGCTATTGTATAAATTTATATTATCCGAATCCGATGAGCGATAAATTTGGTAAAGTGTTTACAAGGACATTTTGTTGATTTTCAAAGTTATAAAAGGGCATAGTTCCTACATTTCCTACAAAATAAAAGAAAATGTGTCCATCATGTCCATGGGACATGGATGCCCCCACCTTACAGATATCTCGGCAAACAGGAAGTAGATGAGTGACAAACTTGAAAATGGGAGACACAGTGCAACTCAGCATACAAAAGTTTCAGACCAAATATCAAATCATTCCTGCATACACAAGCTGAGAAATCCTTGAAATTTCTTATTATAATTGCAAATGCTATATGTGCTTTGTCGCTTATTTCAGCAAGTGCTAGTGCTACTTTCAATGTGCTTTGTTTTGCTTATATAATTTATCTGTAATTGTGTGCACGTGCTATGTTTTTATGTTTGTATGTGTTTGTTATGTTTTTAATATTTATCAGTCGGTGAAATAGACCATTTTGGCTCATGTATTGTTGTATTGTATATAGCTTATCCGACTTTAAATAAAGATTACTTACTTACTTACTTACTTGACAAAAATTTCAAAACTACGTAGACATATGTACGGACAAGGGTAACACTTAATGACCCTGTCGCCTAAAGGCATAAATCTTTGAACAGAACTAATCTTCGAATGCACTTGAGGTACAGTATTCTTGCGGAAAGGCTGTTGTACAAATATTATCCCAATCAAATGACTTGCAAGAATATTTTTTTTCAAAGTTATAGATTATAAAGTTCCCTTTGTTATGGCACATTTTCACAGCAACACAATTTTGTCTGGTTGTTGATCTTCTATCCAAGATGCCTGAATATGCAAGGTAAGAAGACCCAACTAAGTATGGTGGCTGATATTTTAACTCATCCATAAACTTAAATGTTCTAAGTTAATAAACATAAATCAAAGTGACTTAAATTTTTCCTGATGCTGATCTACTATCAGCAGATTAGAGATGCGTACAAATGCAAGGTTTGATGTAAAGTGACTGCCATCTAAACTCATCCATTTATTTGAATGCAAGTCAATCAAGCAAAAAATATATGTCAAAGTGACCAAATTTTTCTCATATTCTGACCTAACATCAGAGATACATGTATACATTCATGGAACATTGGATGATGTATAGCGACTGAGATGTGAACTTAGATCAGGGTCAGGAAATTTTTTAAGCCTTTGCGTGTCTTGTCTTTTTCTAATTAGTTTACTTTTTGTCTATAGGAGTCTAGGATGATGTTTATTTCGCTGAACTTTATTACTCTATATTCAGGGGCCGACTCCGACCTGCCGTTTGGTGTGGAGTTTTCTCACCATTCATTGAAGATCTTATGGTGGCTTTGAGTTGTTATTACTCCCATTTGGGTCGTTGTCTCTTTGACACATTCCCCGTTTCCCTTCTTTTTTCTATTAGATCTTAATTTGAATGAGGAACCTTGGTCAGTTATCACTCTGTACCAAGTTAGTTAGTTTAAGTTGAGAATATACATGTTGTAATAAAGAAACATCCAAATGCAGATGTGGACCCAGATGTACAAGTAAATGCAGACATGGAACTAAAGTTACTGAATAAATATAATCTAAATCAAATAAGAAATAAAGGGCTATGCCAAGCGCAGCATGATGCAACTGCAGCATGTCGACCACTGAAATTTGAACAAGTGTAAGTGAACGTGGACATAGTAAAGAGCTGGAAACAGTAATTTCATGGTCACAATAAAGAGCTTGACACCGAAATCTAGGAAAAATGAAAATAATCCCTTTTGATCCCTTATAGGTCTTAAATGGTAACAGCTTTGTTCAACCTGTTACATACTACTGAATTTCAGTGAAAGCTTTCAACAAGAGGAATCCAAAGAAAAAAATCCTATTGAAATCCAATAAAAAAATAAAAATTTTAAAAGATTAGTAAATCTGCACATTTGCAAATTTGGCCCTGCTTGAGCCCTTATATTGCAGAAATAAAAAGAGCCACTACAAATCTGTTGACATTCCACTGAAAGCTTATGACAAGAGAAATTCAAAGAAACAGACCCCTCTAAAATCCAGTCAAAAATAAAAATATTTACATACTTCAAAACATAGCAATGTTGACCCCTTTGACCCCTTATACTGTAGCTCAGAAATGGTAAGAGCTATGTTAAATCCATAGGCATAACACTGAAAGCTTACAACAAGAAGAGTCCAAAGAAAAAAAAATCCCAACAAAATCTGATGAAAAATAAAAAATTTATGTAATCTGTACATTTACAATTTTGGCCCTCATTCCTCAGAAAGGAAACGAGTTATTAAAAATCTGATGTTTGAGGGACATCTTTAGTTTTCATACGGAAACTATTGCAAAAACTGCATCAAAATTGACATAAAAAATTTTATTTTTCGAGAATTGTCCCTTTTGGGCCCATTTATCTCATGAACGGTACAAATGATGTTAAATTGGAAATTTCCTCAGGATTACACTGAAACAATCCCCACCGAAATCTGATAAATAATAAATATTTTACAGCTAAATAAATGAAAACACCCAATTTGGCCCTTTTTATGAAACCAATGGGTCACAATTACCAAAACCCATCAAAGCCTTTCTTTTAAGTGCCAAGGAACATTGTGTCGAAATTTCATAAGGATTGATCAAATGAAACTAAGTTATTGACCAAAAACAAAAGTGTCAACAAATGTCTACGACAATGACAGCACCATGTACCATTATACAACCTCAAATTTTTTGTGGTCATAAAGCAAGAGATATCACTAAATGACAGCTATACCTGCTCATTGAATCCCGAGTCAATATTGAAAGTACAAATTTTAGTATTAGTGGAAACACATGTCTAATAGAATGTCCAGGAGTGACATTTAACCCGCCCAGGCAGGTTTGCACCTGTCCGGTCAGGAAATTTATTAAGCCTTTGTGTGTCTTGTCTGTTTTCTAGTTAGTTCACTTTATGTCTATGGGAGTCTAGGATGATGTTTATTTCGCTGAACTTGATTACTCTTTATTTAAGGGCTAACTCCGACCTGCCGTTGGGTGTGGGGTTTCCTCGATATTCATTGAAGATCTTATGGTGGCTTTGAGTTGTTATTACTCTCCTTTGGGTCGTTGTCTCTTTGACACATTCCCCGTTTCCCTTCTTTTTCCTATTGCTTAATGCAAGAGCACTAACATTGCAGAGAGTGGGATAATTTCTTTTACTAATTTTAAATACATTATAAAATGGTCAATTGTCTGAACAATCAACATGCAATACAAATTTCAGCATGTTTTAGCTGGAGTTTGGCTTAAAAACTAGGAGATCTCAGTATGGTATGAGCAGGGAATATTTTATAATGTATTTAAGTATATTTACTGTGAATAAAATTAACAAGAGAATAACCAAAAGACCCTATCACCCCTTAAAAAAATAGTTATAGTGGATTTTTCCGATTTCCTTGCAAAATTTCCACGAAGACAAAACAAGAGCTGTCGCCGAATGGCAGCCAGTTATACCCCCCGCTCATTGAACCCTGAATCAATATGGCAATGCTAAGTTAAGTATGTGTGGACATAATACAAGCGTGGTCACAGTACAAGTGTGGACACAATACAAGCATTGGCATAGTTGCAATGTTGAATTAAGTTACTGTCTAACAGGAAGTGGATGATTATAGACTTGAAAAGGGGAGACATGATAAAACTAATCATACTTAAGCTTCAGACCAAATACATACACAAGCTGAGATATCCTTGACAAAAAATTTCAATATATGGCTTTAATGGAAAAATAACAAAGTTATTGTCAAACAGGAAGTAGATGAGTTTCAGACTTGAAAATTGGAGACATGGTAAAACTGATCATTCTAAAGCTTTGGACCAAATATCAAATCATTACTACATACATAAGCTGAGAAATCCTTGACGAACAAGAGCTGGCGCCCAATGGCAGCCTGATATACCCCCGCTCATTGAACCCTGAATCAATGTGGCAAGTGCAAATTCAATTGTATAGGGACACAATACAGGTGTGGACACAGTACAAGTATAAACACAATGATATAATGAAAAACAATGTCTCGGCAACCGGAAGTGCTTAGGACTAAATTGAACCCCACTTTCAGTTTCAGAAAAAATTGTGACGAAAAATTCCATATATTGTACAACAATGAAAAACAATGACGTATCGGCAAACAGGAAGTGCTTACGGCGTAACCTTGAAATCCGTACACACGATAGATTGGACCATAAGGGAGCTCTGTGCATAACAACAATTGAATCCCACTTACAGTTTCAGAAAAATTGTGACGAAAAATGCCATATATTGTACAACAATGAAAAACAATGACGTCTCGGCAAACAGGAAGTGCTTATGGCGTAACCTTGAAATCCGAATACACGATAGATTGGACCATAAGGAAGCTCTTTGCATAACAACAATTGAATCCCTCTTACAGTTTCAGAAAAAATTGTGACGAAAAATTCCATATGCTGTACATGAGAAAGCTTTTGTCAAAATATGATTTCATTCTGTAAAGTAGTTCCTGAGAAAAGTGTGGTTACGGACGGACGAACAACAAACGAACGGAGGAAAACCAGTATACCCCCACTACTATGTAGCGGGGGTATAAAAATTTCAATATATAGCTATAATGAGAAAAAATCAAAGTTATCGTCAAACAGGAAGTAGATGAGTTACGCACTTGAAATGGGGAGACACGATACAACTCATCACACTAAAGCTTCAGACCAAATTTAAAATCATTACTTCATACACAAGCTGAGAAATCCTTGACAAAAATTTCAATATATAGCTATAATGGGAAAAAATCAAAGTTATCGTCACACAGAAAGTAGATGAGTTACGGACTTGAAATGGAGAGACACTATGCAACTCATCATAGTAAAGCTTCAGACCAAATTTCAAATCATTACTTCATACACAAGCTGAGAAATCCTTGACGAAGAATTTCAATATAAAGCTATAACGGAAAAAAATCAAAGTTATCGTCAAACAGAAAGTAGATGTGTTACAGACTTGAAATGGGGAGACATGATACAACTCACCATACTAATGCTTCAGACCAAATATGAAATCATTACTACATACACAAGCTGAGAAATCCTTGACGAAAGATGTTCCGAACGGACGGACAGACAAGGGTAAAACAGTATACCCCCCTCTCCTACAGTGGGGGTATAAAAAGATTTGCATGATGACCCTGTAATTTTTTAATGCAAAATATACCTCAGTAAAAACTAAATTTGAATTCTACAGAAAAGTAAATACACCATTTCCATGTGCTGTTTCCAACAAGGGCTCTGAGAGCCCCTGCTCACTAGCTACATGTAATACCCCTGCTCTCAACTTCCAGCATCTAATAACCTGACTAGGTTGGTTAACAAAATGTAGTCCCTAAAAGTCTTAAAATGAATCACACAATATGGCAGGACTATACAAAGCCTCTGAAAAAAATTCTAAGTTCGTATCTTTTCTCATTGCAGAGACAGGCTTGACGAAAGTTGTGACGGAGGGATGGAATGTTGAAAAACTGACTAAGTCGGTAAACAGGAAGTCATATTCCCACAGGTCTAAAAATAAATCCCACAATATGGTATGATTATACAAAGCTTCTGCCAAAATTTCAAGTTGGTATCATTATCCATTGCAAAAGAAAAAGCTAATGGAAAGTACTGACGGACGGAATGACGGACACAGGTACAAAAATGTAAAACACCATACCCTCCCTCATTTGGACTGGAGGTATAATAACTGCTATCATTAGAAAAGAAACAGCAAAATATGTGCAAAAATTGTCTTTAAGTAATCAAGGTACATATTCTAAATACTGCAATTTGTCAATACATTTGAAAATAAGATAATGAGCAACAAAGTACAAAACAATATGTAAGTTCTTAAAAAAAACCTTCTTTTTCCAGATGTAAACTTACATATATATTTTTTTTTAGTTACAAGAACCACTTTCACATTCCATTTACATAAAATAATTAGGTCACCATCAGGATTTTCAAAATGTGTTTTATCCATTTGCTATTTGTACTGCTTCATCATGTTCATATTTTTATGTATTGAATTTTTACTGTCTTTTATTGTAATCTTTGAAGAAATGCTACCCTGAAGGGTCCATTTTGTTTTGAACAAAAATTTCTATTCTATGCATCTCTGATAAAATAATTACTGAAACAACTGTCTTGTACATCATGCATATGCTGTAAATCTGTGGAAACACAATACATGTAAATATTTCTTTGGGACAATGTAAATGTGACTAAAAGAAAAAAGAAAAGAAAATGTGTCCATGGAACATGGCCGCATGGACACGGCCCCGAAAAATGGCCATATGGAAAAAATCTGAGTTGTCAGCAAACAGGAGTAGACAAGTTACGGACATGAAAAGAGGCAACATGATACTAATATGATAAGACTTATCATATCAAAGCGCCTCAGAAAATTTTTCAAATCAATACTCCATACACCAGCTGAGAAATCCTTGAAGAAAAATTTGGACAATTGCAGATGAACAGACAAGGGTACAATTAAATGCCCCCATCGCTTTACAGCGGGAACATTAAAATATGTAGACGATGTGTGAATGTCAAAGCGGAAATAGGCAAACAAAAAGATGGGCGAACAGGACCTGGACTCAATGAGGGTATGAATGCCCTTTACCGTTAACCATGAAACGGCTTTTTTCTGCTACCGTAAACGTCTTAATTGATCAATATTTTACTGTTAATCGCCAAAAATACTAGTGTGATTCGTGAAAAGGCTAGAAATGTCCTACCATTATCGTCATATGACTGAAATTTTTACCATTAACCGTCAAATGAGTACTCCCATTCGCACCCTCCCCAATTGGCTCTTGTACCTAGTCAATATTCATGTATATACCACTCTGTAACACTATCATTCCTTCAAAAGGGTGGTCATTGATTTGAACTAGTCTAGTCAAACTTTTTTGTCTACCTCTTGTCATTTTTAATCTTAATGCCTTAAACATGTTAAAGTGAAAGAACTGATTTGTAATTTAATTAATTTTAAAACTTAGCATTCACTGATGAATATGACAAACTAGAACACGTCTGGAAAAGTTAGACTTTTGTAAAATTCTTGATTTTTAACTGATACGCCTAGTTTTGTCGCGAATTTTTCATTGGAATGAGGTCACCGAATAATTTTGGGGGGAGGGGGTTTGAAAGTAACACCTTTCATCTTCTTCATTAGTTTTTTAATTTAAAGAAGGAACTTTTCAATAAAATAACAGCCGTAAAATCAATTCTGGAAGTAAAGGAACTTACCAAAATAAATCTATATTTAACAGACGACATTGTTTTCTTTTTATTCCCTCGTAATCTCACTTCATTTATTATTCCATGACCGAGATGAGTCATCGATTGATTGTTGTCGGAAGTCTTTCTTGTTACTCATGCGTGGTTAAAGGCACCTATGAGGATTTAGGACAGATATACTAAGGTCATTTTCTAAAATGAGAGACTAATAATGTTCTAGACTGCATTAATTTATATTCCAATCTGCTTTGTGGTTTGACAGGTGTATTTTGTCCACCATATTGCAAAAGTAGTCCCAATAATATTTTGATGTATTCTTCCGCAGACCTGTGGAACCGAAATGTCATGCGACTCAACAAACTACAAGAAAGACAAGAAAGTCAAGACATCGCTTGGGATATATATGCGATTTGATTTGATAAACACGTGCTTTTCAAAAACTGGATAAATAAGTCTACTTGCTTCTAAAATCCAGAGACATGTCTCTGCAAAATCCAGAGACATTAAGATACAATCGAGGATATATACCAAAATTGTTAGTCATTTAACCTCTCCCAAAACTTAGCTATATAAATTACAGAGGCATTAATAAAATTGTCATCACTATTTAAATTTTACATTTTATAGTATACAAGAATACAGCAGAGACATGTACAGTCTTGTTTTTGGGCGCGGACCTCGTGGAAGACACCGTGCACTTGCAAATCAAATCAAAATCAAATCAAAAGTCGGCATTGCTAATCAAAATAAAATTTTAAAACAGACATATATCATATTACAAATACAAGCATACAAGAGGCTCTCAAGAACCTGTATCGCTCACCTGGACCATGCATGGCTGACTTAGGCATTTCCAATCGGAAAAACAAAACACAATTTAGCAGAATACTTTTTTTCTAAAAAATTACAGTATTCTTGTTTGGTTTCAACTCCACCAGCCATTTAAACTAATAACAGAACACCATTAAAAAATTGGGCAGGGGTTCCCCTTATAACCATTCAAAACAAAATTGGGGCAGGGGTTCCCCATATAATCAAGGTAATACATATTGCTGAAATTAAAACATTCAAATAAAAATTCAAAAATTTGGGCAGGGGTTCCCCTTAAAATCAATAGGGCCAATGTTAAAACTATGTTCTGGCTGAAGGCCATCTTGGATGAGGTACGGACCTGACAGATACATTTATTGGATTGGACCATCTAAGGACCATTGTGGCTTAGTTTGGTTTTAATTGGACTAATAGTTTCTTAGAAGAGGATCTTTGAATGTATTTTACATAGGGTCCTATGTTATAACTATGTTTCCCGCTGGCGACCATCTTGGATGAGGTACGGACCTGCCGGATACCTTTGTTGGAAGGGACCATCTAAGGACCATTGTGACTAAGTTTGGTTAAAATTGGACTGGTAGTTTCCGAGAAGAAGATCTGTGAATGTCTTTTCCATAGAGTCCAATGTAAAAACTATGTTCCCGCTGGTGGCCATCTTGGATGAGGTACGGACCTGCCGGATATCTTGAAGGGACCATCTAACGACCATTATGGCTTAGTTTAGTTTAAATTAGACTTGTAGTTTCTGAGAAGAAGATCTTTGAATGTCTTTTCAATAGGGTCCAAGGATAAAATTATGTTCCCCGCTGGCGGCAATCTTGGATGAGGTTCGGACCTGCTGGATACCTTTTTTTGGAAGGGACCATCTAAGGAGCATTGTGACTAAGTTTGGTTATAATTGGACTGGTAGTTTCTAAGAATAAGATCTTTGAATTCTTTTCCATAGGGTCATATGTTAAAACTATGTTCCTCGCTTGTGGCCATCTTGGATGAGGTACGGACCTGCCGGATACCTTTTTAGAAGGGAGCATCTAAGGAACATTGTGACTAAGTTTGGTAATAATTGGACTGGTAGTTTCTGAGAAGAAGATCTTTGATTGAATGTCTTTTCCATAGGGTCCAATGTTAAAACTATGTTCCCCGCTGGCGGCCATCTTGGATGAGGTACGGACCTGTCGGATACCTTTTTCGGAAGGGACCATCGAAGAACCATTGTGACTAAGTTTGGTTATAATTGGGCTGTTGTTTCTGAGAAGAAGATCTTTGAATGTGTTTTCCCATAGGGTCCAATGTTAAAACTATGCTCCCCGCTGGCGGCCATTTTGGATGAGGTACGGACCTGCTGGATACAATTTTTAAAGGGGACCACCCAAGGACTATTGTTACCAAATTTGGTTCAAATTGGCTCGGTGGTTTCAGAGGAGAAAATCTTTCAATGAAAAGTTTACGACAGACGACGGACGCCAGGTGATGGCAATAGCTCACCCTGGCATAGCCAGGTGAGCTAAAAAAAGATAAATATACATATACATATACAAAGTTAGATGAATTATATAGGTTTAACAAAAGACGTTAATGGGATAGGATAGGATAGGATCATGTGTGGACGTTTGTTTCATCAACCACTACATCCACCTCTTCTTCATTCACAATTTGTTCGTACTGTTCGTCACTTCCGGTCTCTCTTTGTTTTGCATTGAAATTGTATTTGATGTTTTGGTGCTCCCAGTCAAGGCTTATCTAGATTTGTTTCAAACTGTTTTACATGTTTTGCTGTAATAACTGCACCTGGTAAGCTATTCAAAACTTCAACTACTCTGCTTGTAAAATAATGCTTTCTAACATTAAGCCTCCCCTTGTCCTTGTACCCGTGTCAAGTTCCAGTAATCCTTTTGTTACCTCTCGATCATAAATCCTCGTAATTATTTTAAACGTTTCGATCATGTCCCACGTAGCCTAGCTGTATTTTAGTGTTGGTAGTTTTAATTTCATTAATCTACCCGAATAGTCCAGATCTTTTAATGATGGTACTTGCTTGGTTGCCCTTCTTTGCACATTCTCTATTATCTCTGTATCTCCCAATTTAAATGGTGACCAAACTGCTGCCAGATACTACCAGTGCTTGGAAGAGATACTTAAAGCTTTGCTCATCTATGTATGTGTATGATCTTCTTATTAAGCCCATAATACTGTTTGCTTTATTAACCTGCTGTTGTATATATTTACTTAATGTAATGTTTTCGTCCACAAACACTCCTATATCTTTTTCGTTTGTCGATTTCTGCAAGGCTACCTCATTCTCCATATTATCAAACAAATTGTATTCTCTATCTATGGTTGAACTTGAACTTCTGTTAGTTACAGTCATGACCTTACATTTGTTTGGATGCAACTTCAGAAGCCGGGTGTTGGACCAATCTTGTAAACTATCCAGATCTATCTACAGACTATTGCTATCATCTTGGGTTTTCATCTCCTTATAAATCTTGGTGTCGTCTGCAAAAAGATAGGTTGTTGCTTCTACAAAATCTGGCATGTCATTTATGTAGATCACAAAGAAAATCGGTCCAACCACTCTGCCTTGTGGGATCCCGCCTGTTGCTTCGTGACATTTTGATTCTGCTCCATGTACAGTGACTTTCTGTTTGACAAGAAGTTTTGGATCCAACTTAAAGTTTTCTTCCCCAATGCCGTATTTTTCATTTTTTTAAGTCTTCTATGGGGAACCTTGTCAAACGCTTTCATCAAATCAATGTAAACAGAATAAATACTACTACCATTGTCGAGGATTTCTGTCCACTCATCTAGTACTTTCAACCGTTGCAATGTAGTTGACCTATCTGATAAAAATCCGAACTGTCTACTGCTAATCGTTTTATTGGCATGCAAGTGATCAACTATTTGATTTCTTACCAGTTTTTCCATAACTTTACATGCTATACTTGTCAGGCTGACTGGTCTATAATTTTCTGGGTCAGAATATTTCCCAACTTCCATACTTCTGGGACTGCTCCAGTCTCCCTATACAAATTGAATATTCATGGTTAACTGTTTTGCTAGTATATGGCTTACTAAGTAGTTCTTTGAGAGCTTCTGTGTGGAGGAAATTTGGTCCTTGTGATTTATTTGGGTTTAGCAATTTTTTCACATCTTTCTTTGTAATTTCCCTTTCGTTAAACTGGCCCTCAACCTCAGTATTTTCAATATCTGGTAGGTTCCAGCTGGCTCTCTGGTGAATACACTTCTGAAAAAGTTGGTAAGGGCGTTTGCTTTGTCTTCTCCGCTTTTGGTTATAGTAAAAGTACAATTGAAGCAACAATAAAAAATGGCACTACTACATTTTTTAATACAAGTATTACAATGGCATGAGTTGCCGTTCCATTAGTTAATAGGATTTTTAAACTGCGTAAATGGTGTTTCTGTATGAAAGTGGTTCTGCGACTCATTCCATAATGATAGTTTTGCTGCAGAATAGGCCTTTTCAAAAAATCATTCGGTCCGCTGTTCGGTTTAGGCCATTTAGATACAATGAAACAGTTCCGGTTATCAACCCAACATGGCAAGACTTTAGTGTTGTTCATCCTGAACACAGTTCATAACACTGTTCATATTAAGATTACTATATCATTGTTAACTGTGACACTGCACTAATTTTGTTAGATTAAAATGTATTCAGAGTTTAAGTTGTGCATTGTTAGACAACCATACGAGTGATAACCGGAAGAGAAGAGTGTTTGTACCTCCATTTGATGGGAGAGTTCATATCCAGGAAAAGATAACAACACTTTTTTGAAAGGGCTATAGCCAAAGGGGTAAAAACAAAATTACCAGAGTTGTCAAGAGCCAAAATCTAAAGGGAAAAACACAAAACAGGTACAAAACCATAGAAAAATTGTCAACCACATTGGCCCCGACTTAACTTGGTACACTTTGGTGGGAAACCGGTTTTATGGTGCACCAAACCTCCTATCATAACGACTTTCAACCATACCTTGTATACATGTTGTTCTGATTGAAGGAATTTCTGCTAAATTTTGATACCTGAAAAAATATATTGTATCTTTTGAATAGGTGTAAGATTTTGTAAATAAAGTGGACTTTCCTTGTTTAAAATCCTAAAACCTTTATCGGCATAGTTGTTATAGGTATCGAACTTTAGATGATGACATTTTAGACTTCGATAATAAATCATCACGAAGAGCCCTTCCTTGTTTTTTTTCATTTATTTTCTTGTTGGTTTTACTTCAGAAGTGCCAAGATAAAGAACAAAAATTAAAATTTGACAAAATAAAAGAATGGTATATTGTCTATTTTCCCATTTTGTGTAAATACTTTCCAATTGTCTTGATGCCATTTTGCAAATGTTTGAGATATGTGTATTGAAATGAATTTAATAAGTTAAAAATCAATCGTTATGCCCAACAGTTTCACTTCTGTCTCACATTAAAAATTTTTTGCCTGTCAAATCAATTTTTTTTGTCCATTTTTTTTCATTTGCCAAAGCTTGAAATTTGTCTGGGTTTGGTTTCATTTGATCTGAAACATTATATAGGACCCAAACGGTCTTTTACTTATAACCTTGTTAGTGGCATTATTTTCTGTGTCAAGCAGGGAGTGCGGGGATAGCTGTCGTTTCCGACAACCTCTAGTTAAAATTGTTCAAGCATTTTCTGATGAAAGGTTTCATGTTAAGTCCTTTTTTTTGTGTAGAAGGGGATACAGTTAAGTCACGTTTTTGGTATGGAATGGTTTCCAGTTAAGTCATGTTTCGGTTTCGAAAGTTTTCCAGTTTACTCAGGGTTTGGTTTAGAAAGGTTTCCAATTTTGCCAGGTTTTTGTTCATAAAGGGGATCGAAGGTCTCCTGTGTAGTCAAGGTATGCTTTAAAAAGTTTTCCAATTATAGGTTGGTTCATAATGGTTGCCATTTTAGTTTGGTTTAGTTTAAAGGTTTCCAGTTTAGATGGGTTAAGTCTAGAAAGGTTCCAAATTTAATCACAGTTATGTTTAGACAAATTTCCCTGGTGTGTGCCTCTCTTGCAATTAGGATTCTTAATAGTAGTTATTTGTAGTAATTTTGTATCTATATGATTTACATTCTGTGTTAGTCGTTCTTCCAGTGCATTTCAAGTTTTGTTTAGCCTCCTCTTAAACACACTATTGTCAAAACCTTGTTACGTATTGTTGCAAGTGAATTGCACCCCTTTAGGTAATTATTGTGCAGATGGATGAACAACCCCGAAAACTAAGCAACCCAAGACTTGTTCACCATGAAAAACAAGAGGCTCTAAATAGCTTGTAACGTTTACTTGGACCAAAGTCCCTTAAAAGTCTATTTATCGTTATGTTTTTCGATGTTTGAATTTGTTAAACTTTGGACTGTGATGACTAGTCAGACAGACAATTGAGGGGGAAACCCCCCAAAATACAGAGACATATAATTAATAGTATAATTGTAATTATATGTCTCTGAAAAAAAAAATTATGAATATGTTTAGTTCCGATTTGCAAAATGGTTTCTGAGATGAAAATATTGCACCATGTCCACAACCTGATCATATGTTGATTGCTCCCCAATGGAGGCCATCTTGTTTGAGATGCTGATCTGTTGGACATCATTTTTGAAGGAAACAACCATAGAAAGGTACCACGCGGGGCAAAACTTTTACAAAGAAAAAAATCTCTGGATTTGTTTATGTTAGTGCCAAGTGTTCCTTTCTGGTGGCCGTCTTAAATAAAGTATAGACCCGAAAGGTTTTTAAACGGTCTAAAATTGTCAAAGATCTTTGAATGTATTTCAATATGGTTCAATGTAATACTATGTTTCAAACTGGCAGTTATCTAGGTGTAAATTCTCAAACATCATTTTTGAAGGGGATAACCTGTCCATTGCCAATGAGTTTGATTCTAAATTGCAATCTTGTTTCAAGAAGAAGAGAATCTGTGAATGGACACTTTGCCCCGCTACTGATCATAAATAATTAATGACCATTAGTGACATTTATTTTATCATCTATACATCTAGAGGCTAACATGAAATTCTACCTAGCAATCATCAGGTTGCTAGGTTAAATTTCCAAAACTAAATGGTCTTAGAGAGTTTCATGAAATTTTCCAAAGTTGGAATCAAGAATACTTGCAATCCATATTTGGAAAATGACTACTTTAAATGAATCATTGATATACCATTGCTGCTAGGTAGAATTTCAAAAATGAAGTGTTCTTTGACGATTTCAGGAAATTTACCAAAATTGGAATAAAAGATTTTTGCAATTATGTTATTGAAAAGGATGAGTGGCAATAAGACCCATATTTGGCCCAAAAAAATCAAGTTGTTTAAAATAGTGTGATATTTATGGGAAATATTAACTATTACATCTGGCTACAAAGAAAACATATAATAATACGAATTCCTTTCATTTTGACGTTATTGTGACATCACAAGGAGCCGTCTTTTTGACAGAAAATCAGAAAATCTGCAATTTTGAATGTTCTCAAAGCAAATTTTCTTTAAGTGAACATGGGGCACATGCAATCAACAACTTCAAACTTTCAGAAATGATGTATTTCACCATTTTACACATTTTGACTAAATATGAAGTTGTTATTCAGATGTGCCCATATTTTTCAAAGCACAACAATGTGAAAAACACAGCAAATATCTATGAAATTCTGACTATTTCCAAAAATATAGCTTTTGAGTTAACTGATTATCATTAGAATCAAACTGATATGGAAAAAAGCTTTATCATTTTCATACAGCCCTATATTTGTTCAATGTTTCAGGAACATAAGACNTCTGATTGCTGCTAGGTAGAATTTCAAAAATGAAGTGTTCTTTGACGATTTCAGGAAATTTACCAAAATTGGAATAAAAGATTTTTGCAATTAAGTTATTGAAAATTTGTGTTTTGACAAAAAGAAATTCAAAAATGTATGGTTGCTAGGTAAAATTTCCAAAAGTAAATGGTCTTGGAGAGTTTCAGGAAATTTACCAAAATGGGTATGAAAGATATTTGCAATTCAGTTATTTAAAATTGGTGTTTTGACAAAAAAATTAAACAATGTATGGTTGCTATGTAAAATTTCCAAAATTAAAGGTCTTAGAGAGTTTCAGGAAATTTAACAAAATTGGAATAAAAAATTTTTGCATTCAGTTATTGAAAATTGGTGTTTTGACAAAAAGAATTCAAAAATGTATGGTTGCAAGGTAAAATTCCCAAAAATAAATGGTCTTAGAGAGTTTCAGGAAATTTACCAAAATTGGAATCAAAGATTTTTGCAATTCAGTTATTGATAATTGGTGTTTTGACAAAAAGAAATTAAAAAATATATGGTTGCTAGGTAAAATTTCCAAAATTAAAGGTCTTAGAGAGTTTCAGGAAATTTACCAAAATTGGAATCAAAGATTCCATTTACAAAAATGGCTGTTTAAACATAAAGGACAAAAAAGATGCTAAGGAGAATTTCAAAAATTAAATCGATGAGAGGTATCAAAAATTCAATTATAAACTTCAAAGCCAATGAACCATGACATTGAAGTCACAGCATAAGTTTGGCACTAAAACAATGCTGTTCATGTTATGATGTATAATTATACAATGTTCCATCCAGATATCGCACCTCCTTCAAGGAAAACTACCTTCAACCTAAACCTAAACTTTAACCTGTAGTATATCAATATATTCACTCCTGATATTCAAAGTCAATGACCCATGAACCTGAGGTCACAGCATCCGTTTCATTCCAAAATGTTGCAGTTCATGTCATGGTCTATCTGTATACAANATAATGACTATCAATAGGTAGATTTCAAAGATAATGAAAAAAATTATGCCAAGGGTGTATAACAACTATTTTCTGTGTCAAACAGGGAGTGCGGGGATAGCTGTCGTTTCCGACAACATCTAGTTATACAATGTTTCATCCAGATATCACACCTCCTTCAAGGAAAACTACCTTCAACCTAAACCTAAACCTTAACCTGTAGTATATCAATATATTCACTCCTGATATTCAAAGTCAATGACCCATGAACCTGAGGTCACAGCATCCGTTTCATTCCAAAATAATGCAGTTCATGCCATGGTCTATCTGTATACAAAGTTTCATCAAGATATCATACCTCCTTCAAGGTTTACTACCTTCAACCTATTACTTAACCTGTAGTATATCAAATATTCACTCCTGATATTCAAAGTCAATGACCCATGACCCTGAGGTCACAGCATCCGTTTCATTCCAAAATGTTGCAGTTAATGTCATGGTCTATCTGTATAAAAAGTTTCATCAAGATATCATACCTCCTTCAAGGTAAACTACCTTCAACCTAAACCTTAACCTATAGTATATCAAATATTCACGCCTGATATTCAAAGTCAATGGCCCATGACCCTGAGGTAACAGCATACGTTTCATTCCAAAATGTTGCAGTTCATATACTACCTTAAACCTAAACCTTACCTGAGCATTACGGACGGACAGACAGACGGACGGACAACATACCCGAAAACTATATACCCCTCCTACTTCGTAGGCGGGGCATAAAAAAATCTTTGAATGTGTTTTTCATAGGTTTAAATGTTAAACTATGGCCCCACTGGTGGCCATCTTGGATGAAATGCAGAACTTTTGGATAATCTGTTTTGAAGATCAATTGTCACTTTATTTTTTTTTAATTAGATGGACAAGTAATGAAGACCTTTGAATGTGTTTTCTATATGGTAAAACTATGTGCCTTTCTGGTTGCCAGCTTGGATGGAGTTGCTGACTTGAAGGAAACCATCTAAGGACTAGATTGGTTCTAACTGGTCGAGTAAGTATCTTGGAATGTATTTTCCTATAGGATATAATGTTTAAATATGTTCCCTGCTGGCAGTCATCTTTAGGTGGGATACAGAAGTGCAACCAACAACCCAACATTTATCAAGAAAAAAATTGGTTTCAATTGCATTGCAGTTTTAGAGAAGATGAATGATAATAGAAACAAAAAGATAGAAATTCACCATGGCTATAAACAGGTAAAATATTTTCTCTAATATTTTCTTGAATGTTTTTTCCTGTACATCAGTATCTAATTACATCTTTAATAAAACATTTAATAAGATGTGTTTTGTGAAACTTACAATTCAAAAGATGTACTCAATTCTAAGGTTTTAATTGAAGAAATTTTGTGAAAGATCCCTTTTTAGCTCACCTGGCCTAAAAGGCCATGTGGAGCTTTTGCCATCACTTGGCGTCCGTCATCCGTCTGTAAACTTTTTACATTTTGACTATTTCCTCAGAAACCACTGGACCAATTTTAACCAAACTTTACAGGAATGATGTATGGAAGGTCCTTTACTTAGTTTGCCAAAATTTTTCAGATATGCCAAAAAACATGGCAGCCAGCGCTGAACTTAGGTTTAACATTGGATCCTATGGGAAAAAGCATAAAAGCTACTAAAGCAAATTGAACCAAACTTTACAAAAAAGTTGTATGGAAGGTCCTCTATATCC
Source organism: Modiolus philippinarum (assembly GCA_002080025.1). NCBI lineage: Eukaryota > Metazoa > Mollusca > Bivalvia > Mytilida > Modiolidae > Modiolus > Modiolus philippinarum. Next base: position 67,990 of record MJUU01007452.1, on the reverse strand, counting down.
GTTAACAAACATGGCCGCAAACGCTGAACTTAGGTTTAACATTGGACCCTAATGTAGATTGCCGAAATTTTTCCGACCTGCCAAAAACATGGCCGCCAGCGCTGAACTTAGGTTTAACATTGGACCCTATGGGAAAAGGATATATTTGCTATCTTCTCTGAAGCTATTGAAGCAAATTGAACCAAACTTTACAGGAATGATATATGGAAGGTCCTTCAAATAGATTGTCGAAAATTTCCTGATCCACTAAAAAACATGGCTGTTAACCCAGAAAATAGTTAAGGGAAAAGCATTTATGTTCTATCCTAAAGCAAATTGAACCAAACTTTACAGGAATGATGTATGGAGGGTCCTCTATTTAGATAGCCAAAAATTTTCCAATCCGCTAAAAAAGATGGCCACCAGTGCAGAACATAGTTTAACATTGTACCCTATGGGAAAAGCATATATTTGCTATTTCCTCTGAAGCTACTGAAGCAAACTGAACCAAACTTTACAGGAATGTTGTATGGAAGGTCCTTCACATAGATTGCGGTAAATTTTCTGATCCAATAAAAAATATGGCCGCCAGCACGAAACATTGTTTAACATTTGACCCTATGGGAAAATCATGTTTTCGTCTTCTCCTCTGATACCACTGAAGCAAATTCAACCAAATTTTACAGGAATGATGTACACAAGGTACTTTACATAATTTGCTCATTTCATTTCGATTTGACAAAAAACGTGGAATCCGGTATGATATAACCATCCTTTTCATCATCTTCTCTGAAACTAATCAAGCAAATTTAACTAAATGTATATAGGGAACTTTGCAAAAATTATTCATTTCAATAGGATCAGACAAAAAACTTGGGTGCTAATGGAGAACATAGCTAAACATTTGACGCCATTGGTAAAACACATCTGTTTTGGTCATGCATGGCATAGAAGCATTTTGTCAGGTGAGCAATACAGGCTCAGTCTCTGAGCCTCTAGTTTCTAGCTCACATGGCTATACCAGGATAAGCTTTTGCCATCACTTGGCATCCATTGTAAACTTTTCATTCAAAGATCTTCTCTTCTAAAACCACTGGGCCAAATGGAACCAAACTTGGTCACAATAGCTCTTGGAAGGTCCCCTTTAAAAATTGCTTCTATCAGGTGTGTACCTCATCCAAGATAGCCGCCACGGGGAACATAGTTTTAATATAAGACCCTATGGAAAAGACATTCTCATAGACTACCAGTCCAACTGTAACCAAACTTAGTCAAACTTAGTCAAAATGGCCTGTAAATAGTCCTTTCCAAAAAAGGTATAAGTCAAGCCCATACCCATCACAGATGGCTGCAAGAGGAGAACATAGTTTTATCATTGGACCCTTTGAAAAGACATTCAAGCATCTTGTCAGAAACTGCCATTCCAGATTTAACCAAACTTCGTCAAAATGGTCCTTAGTCCTTTCCAAAAGAGGCATCCGTCACATCCCAATCTTATTAAAATAAGATCTACCAATTGTTCCTTACACTCACTGTATGGTAGATCCAAATGATGGTAAATATAGTCACATGCCAAGGTCAAGGGTACCAATTGAAAGGTCTGCCACAAGGAATGCAAAAGTTCTGTAACTTACCATGTAGAAAATATATGTATTATTAAATATGGTTGCATGCCAAGTATATTGATTGGTACCAATCGAAAGGTCTTGCCACAAGGTATACACATGCAAAATATGAAAGTCCTATCAGTTACCATTCAAAAGATATACCCAATGTTAAAGTTTATTTTTTTCTTCCAAAAAAATTAATCACATGCCAAGAAGGTCAAGGTCATGAGGTCAAATATTCTGGTATCACTTGAAAGGTCTTGCCACAAGGAATACACATGCAAATATGAAACCAAATCACTAACCATTCAAACAACAGCTGTCGCTGTATGGCAGCCCAATATGCCCCCTAAACACCCCCTCCTCCCAGCCAATTGAACCCTGAATCAAAATGGTAAGTGCAAATTTTCTTAGGTGTGGAAATTATATAGGCGTTGACACAGTACAAGCTGGGACAAAATATGAGTGTGGACACGATCATATAATCCCTAGAAATAGCTTTCTGAAGGGTTCCAAAGAAATTATTCTGTTGAAATCCTCTGGTGATTTAAGAGTAGTTGGGCTTAGGTAATCTGCATAGATGGAATCAATGAAAAGTAAAAGGTGAATTATCTCCCTTTCCTGGTTTGAACAATAATTATATTTCTTCATGCACATTTCAGTATAGTGTTCTTCCTTTGTGTAAAATTTCATGAAAATCTATCAAGTGGTTTGAGAGGACTTGTGCTAATGAAGTGTGGGCAGACGGACGAACAGACAGGGTGATTCTTATATAAACCCTAAACTTAGTTTGCAGGGGTGTAAAGATTTACCCAATTTTAAAGTTTTGAAGACAAACAGACAGACAGACCATCACTATATGCCCTGAATCTTTGATTCTCAGAGGCTTAAAAATATACAAACCATGATTTTTAGATGAAGAACAAAAATATTGGTAACAGCAGTTTCTTTTACTATTTTATGCCATTACATTCAAGTCTTAATTAAAGTATGATTGTGTTTTCATATTTTAATCTTTAACAGAGGTTACATGCATGCATTACACAAGTTTTGAAATGTCAAACTCATAGACCTGCAGTTTTGTTGCAATTTTATTATAAATAATAAAATTCTAATTGTACAATGAACAATACATCTAGAAAAACACTGATATATGCTTGAATTTGACAACAGTTCGATTAAATTGGTTCAAAATTAAATTACTTAAAATGTTTATACATCAGACCAAGTAGAGTCAAGCCAAATGTAAAATTTCTCATCCTCTCTTACATGAAATTTCGTTTATTTTTATTTTTGAAATCAGAGGTTCACAAGATAAGAAAAAGAAGGGAAACGGGGAATGTGTCAAAGAGACAACGACCCCAAGGGGAGCAACAACAACCCAAAGAGCCTGTATCACTCACTTGGCATTTTATTGTATATATTTAATGGATTTAAAGGCTATTCATTATACAAATAAAACCACCAATTCTATGTTTTTGATATTTAAGCATTAGCAAATGAAAACATTTTATTTGCCTTCTAGGCTATATTGAATGTTAAACTTTTACCAAAAGCAAGCTTTTAAAATACTCAAACTGACGACATTTCTGCAAATATTTGGTTTCATTTGGTCGGAAGAAAATTTAAAGATGGAAGAGTGTTATTTATGTTCCAACTCGCATGGTCTTTTACAGAAGAAGAACTAAAAATAGCGTCCTACCTTCTGACCCTTATTTCTATACCTGATTCATGATATGATTCAAGAAATGTGTATACAAAATGCGCATCAATTTTAACCGACCTCAGAGTAAACAGAATTCAAGCACATTATTTTACCAAAGCACTTTGACACTGAAAATATGGATTATACTTTGAGTTCATCATAAGAATACACTTTTATGTTAGACACACACAAAAAAAATTATATAAATAAACAAGCATGTGAAATTTCTGATAAATTTTTGTACTTTTGACAACTGCCATTAACTACTATCAGACCTTCAGTCATGACATATCCATAAATAATTCCCAGCCATCCGGTCCAAGAAAATTGAAATAGTACTCTGTCTGATTATGGCTCTAGTAATGTTTTTGTAATCAAATATTCATATTCCCCAAAATAAATAAATAAATAACATGATATGCAACAAAATGCTTTGGGTACAAATTTCCAAGTTTCAAGGGGCTGAATATACTCAAGATCTCACTTTCACTTGTTAACCTAAAACCAATCTTGGCATAAATTTTGTGGTCAAACATGTACATTACAGGTTTGTAGACAGCATGCAATTTCAATGTCAATTTGTTAATCAAATCCTTCAGGGGACAGATGGACACATGTCTGAGGTTATCACATAACACCTCACTAGTCTGGTATAAAAATATGCAATGGTCTACATCCAACATGGTTCCTTTAAGCAGAATACCAAATTCATTTTCATCTTTCTTTTTGATCCAGGATATAAATTCAAATTACTTGGACAAATACAACTGAAGTTATAACATGGAAAAATGTCTACAGATCCAAAATATATAAATGACCTCAGTCAAAACTGTTAAGTGCAGTTGTATAATAAAGCTAGATGCCCCGCCAATAAATTTATCACAACAGATTAATCCAAGTCAATCATTTAAAAAATAAGTTCCCCTTTACAGAATTGTGATGAAATGCAAAATTTAACTGATGTCATTCAACCATAAAATGAAAGCCATGGACACCCCATTATTGATGAAATGCTCAGATCTCATTTACATGAATCTTGCAGTAAAATATCATGATGCTACAATACATTGACTTTAACGCAAAACTTAACCAAAGTCACTGAAGCATAAAATGTAGGTCACAGCCACCTATCATCAATGATTTGGGTAGTACTCATCAAGGCAATTAATTACATGAAACATCATTGTCTTATAATGTGTAGTTGTTGAGAAAGAGACTTTAATGCAAAACTTAACCAAAGTCAATGAAGCCTAAAATGTAGGTCGAAGTCACCTAATTGTCAATGATTTGGGTAGTACTCATCAAGGTAATTAATTTGATGAAACATCATTGTCCTATAATGTGTAGTTGTTGAGAAATTGACTATAACACAAAGTTTAACCAGTCACTCCAGCATGAAATGTAGGTCAAATAGTCAAACTAAAGTGAACTCTGTAGTACTATCAAATATCTACCTACTGGCCTACTATTATTGTTCTACCTCTTACAGATTCTGAGAAATGTACCTTTACTAAATTTTATCATCATTATAAAGACTTAGTTCATAAATACAATGCAACCTGTAAACATCTAATCAAGGCTGGCAGTTCACATCCCTTATTTTACGGTAATGTTTTACATAAGAGTAAAAAATACTTAAACTCGCCTAACAAACTTATAAAACCTTTAAATCGTCTAATTCATAAGGGTTATAATTACGATACTGTCGTCAAGTCATTACGTATGGCCTTTTTTGGTATTAACATTGATTTTTTGATAGGGTCTCTGCATTTTAACTAAACACATTCTTAATTTCTAAAATCATTATTGCATGGACACAGGTTGTGTATTCCGGTATATACATGAAATCATTATGCTAAACTCCTCACAGGAAGGGATCTTGATGGAAGCTGTATACTGAGGGTACATAACTTAATTTGTCAGTTGGTAATGATTCTGGAGCTGGCATGTCAGTTAACTGCTAGTAGTCTCTTGTGATTTCATGTTTATGTCCGTATATTTAGTTCTCTCAGTTTCATTTCTCACAATTGACTCAGTCCTGTTGCCAACTGAATTTTACTGTTGTTACGATTGTTTCTTTATTTATTACACTGGCTGTAGGGGGAAGGTTTGGGCCCAATAAAACTAGTTTAACCCCGCCGCAGCAGGTTTGCGCCTGTCCTAAGTCAGGAAATTTATTAAGCCATTGTGTGTCTTGTCTGTTTTCTAGTAGTTCACTTTTGTCTATGGGAGTCTAGGATGATGTTTATTTCGCTGAACTTGATTACTCTTTATTTAGGGGCCAACTCCGACCTGCCGTTGGGTGTGGGGTTTCCTCACCGTTCATTGAAGATCTTATGGTGGCTTTGAGTTGTTATTACTCCCCTTTGGGTTGTTGTCTCTTTGACACATTCCCTGTTTCCCTTCTTTTTCCTATTAAACACAAAACTTAACCGGACATACAGAAGGATGGACAAGGGTAACACTATATGCCCCTTCCACATTCATGGGCGGGGCATAAAAATCCTACTCACACATTTATTTGTCTTTATGTAAAGTTAGTGTTATTATTACATGTATATTTGATAAATATTGTTACCTTTGTTGTATATTTTTTTTTAAATGTGGTCTTACATATTGCTGAAAAAAAAAATTTTGCTTTCCAAACACCCCAGTATACAACAGGATTTAACAACAAATTTTAATTTACAGATAACTTTTAAATAATGTTATAAATGTAAGGGTTGTCAAATTATAAATCTATATGGAGGAGCATTTATGAAAAACCACCACCACACATAGTATTTTTTCTTCCCGTTCCTTGTCCGTCTCTTGTCCTGCACTTCCCAAACATATCCTTCAAACCAATCAAATTGTTATATAAATGGCTTCCAGTCATTTCTGCAAAAAAATCTTGAACATTTTTCCAAGATTCATGTGTCCCATCTTACATCCAATCAAAATTCCTACACTATGGCCATAGTCACATGTATATTTAAAAGCTAAGCTATAAAACTGAAATGAGTCAAAAATCTACTTTTGAACCATTGTATAGATGTCAGAAGGGTAAAATCTTGTTGGGATTTATCAGAGAAGAATGACAACCAATTCAAATCCAGTTTTCACATTTGACAATAGTCCATTTTGCTGTTCAAGAAAGAAGAATAACTGAATTTTATAGTATATAGTATTGCTTGTAATTATCATATGCTACTACCGTTGAAGTATTGTGAACAGAAATTAAAGGCATCAGTTTGAAGTTTACAAATATTAAAGAGAAATTATAAATCCACACAATACCTAATTATTTCTAAAGTAAAGGGCCATAACTCAACATCAGTAAGTATAAAATTGTACCTCTGTCTACATGGTCTATTTGTCTATTTGTACTGACAAGGTAGATACAAATTCATACATTTCTCATGTTTTAAGGTAGTAGACCTAGGTTAAGGGACATAACTCTTAAAAATCACAGGTGAGTTTGTTGAAATCATTTTCATAAACAGATTCTAAGCCTCTGAGTAACATAGATGATTTTTTTTTCTTTNATGTACAGGGGGGCAGGAACGCAAGTTATTTATTTTTACCTTGGTGGGGGGTGTTAAACTAAACTGTACCTATTGCTTATACCTGAAAAAAGAATTAAAATTATGGTGGTGGTACCCTAAATTTTAACTTGCGTTCCTGCCCCCCTGTACATTTTTTCCTGGAAAAGCCCTAAGTATAAAATTGGACCTCTGTCTACATGGTCTATTTGTCTATTTGTACTGACTAGGTAGATACAAATTCATACATTTCTTACGTTTTAAAGGGCTATAACTCTAGCATTTTAATTAGGTATAAAATATTGAGTAAGAGGTCTAGGATATACCATGCACCCAATGTCATATACAGTGTACGAATGACGGCAGAAATAATGTACCTGTAATGCTGTCCTTTATTATTAATGGAAAGTGCACAAATGTATTCTGTCTAATGAATAATCAGCTATCTTGCTTATTACATACTAGTACATGTAATATCAACAATGAGTGGAACAAAAACGATCTAATAGTACATGTTATACCCGTAATTTATTCAGAAAACTGAGGAGCTTACATGTACATGTTGTATGTCCGACAAGATAAAATTGTTCCATGAAAAGTATTCTGGACTTAAGGATGTTTGCTAGTCAATTTTAAAATAACAAGGATTCCTATTAAATGTAATTTTTTGCTAGAAAATTGTAAAAGAAGTAATTTAAGTCAAAAAAATTAATAGGTTACCGAAGAAATGACTTGGATACAAGTGTTTGAAAAAATGGCGGGAAACTGAATTCCTCTGCTTTTTTTATAAGTTAAACATGAGGAATGCTTTTCAAATAATGAATGTGACAAAATAACACCAATGGAATAAAATTTTGTCAGAATGCTCCAAAAGATGTATAAAATGAAATTATGGAGTAAAATTAGGGGGTCACCGGGCAAAACGTTATTAAGCTTTTAAATGGATAAAACAAGAGAAATCCGAAAATCTGACACAAATACATAAACATGACCAGCTAACATCCTTAACATACTCTTGATGTTATATTGATACAAGTCCAATATTTCATTGTATTTTCTAAGAAAAAATAGACAACTTTCAGTAAAATTAAAGGGTTACCCTATATAGGCAAAAAAAACCCCAAAGCATTTTTATTACCATGGACTTCTCCAATTTCAAAGAAATTCTCTCTAATATGCTGTTAATGATATCAATTATCTGACTATTGAGCACAACGTTGATTTTCTTATTACATGTCCATTTAAGGATGTATTCTCCTGAGGTATCAAAATTTTCCTGCATCAATTGCAAGTTTTTCATGAAAACTATTTTCAAAATGCAAGGACCCTGAAAAAGTGAAAAAATCATTTCTGGAGAGAAAACCATATGTCCATGTGCATTTTTTGTGCTATCATCATTTCAAAACCCCTATTTTTTGTAGATTTGTGAAAATTTCATCAATTTTGACCTATTTTTGTTACAAATATAGATTTCTACCATCAAGTTTTCTGTCAAATTTTCCAGATTTTAGATCTCATTTATCTGAAGCAATATCACTAATAAAAAGCATATGTCTGTGATGATAAAAGAAAGTGTTGTAAGAAAATGTTTGAGTTTTTTTGGTCAAATTCAAGACATCGTAAAATCTGTAAAAAATCAAGATTTTTCAAATTTTTCACCATTTAAACAGTCAAAACTTACATTTTTGTTTAAAATAGTTGGGACAATTATATCTTTACCATGTTTCAATTCATCTGAATAAGATGCATACTTTTCTTGAAAATTAATTGTTATCACCACTACCCAAAATAGGCTAAATTCTGACTGAGATCAATGATCAATTTTGGACAAAAATTAAAATTGTTCATTTCTGGAAAAATAGTGGTCATAGGTACATAATTTTTATGATACCATTTGGGACGGTCATTGTATAATATTGATCAATAAAAAAATTCACTCAAAGGGTAAGTTTTACGAATTATTCATAAATGAGATTTAAGGTAGTTCTACACTAATACACGGCGCATTCTATTGGCGCATTTGCGAAACACGAGTCGGATGCGGAATCGACTTGATTTTCAAACTGGAATATTCCTGTATTGGCCTATTAACTGTGACGTCATAATAGATTGACATACACTTTCCCCCGAATTAGCTCCCTTTTCCCGTAAATATTGTCTATTTCGTAAACTATATAAAATATCTCTCTTAATCGAACTATGACATAAAGATTTTTTTCAGCGTAACATATAGCTTAAGTGTATATCTCTAAAATATCAAAAAATAAAAAAAATCTATCTGATATTTATTTTATATGAAAGATAAACAATAAGCATGTTATCACAGTTCCCTATATATTCTTGTAAATATTGCTGAAAAATACTGAATTTGACCTGATTTTCAAAGCCAAATAACGGGAAAAGATGATTGGTGACATATCATTTTTATTTTATTTTTTGAATATATAGGTTAAGACCTACAAAATATCTTAAAAGAAAAAAATTCTGTCCGAAATTTTTATTAGGATCGAACTACCTTAAACGAGACTGAAACCTCAGGAATACATCCTTCAAAAAATGCATCAAAACTGAGCTATGAATAAATAATAAAAAAATAGTAATGGTGCCACATTTCATAAAATTTCTAAGTTTCAAGGGGCATAACTACAGAACCCCTTGGACTTCTGAGCAATAAATTGGACCCGGTTTAAATTTTGAGATAAACAACTTGCATACATGTACTAAGTCTGAAAGACTGCATGGTATTTTGTTCTCAAGTTATCAGTCAGAAACCTTCGGGAACGGATAGAGAGACAGACACACGACTGAGAGCATCACATAATACTTCTGCACTATTTGTGGCCGGTTATAAAATTCAGTTGATATTCCTCTGCCCCATTTATCTTGTATGTTAACCATGAATGCCACTTGATGTATGTTGACTTATTACAGATTTGAAATTTTCTATAGCATGCACAGAGCAAAATTAAAGAAACGAAATTAAAATCTGATAAATAATACATGTAAATATTCTACAACTTCATATGTGATATGATCCTGTTTAAATAGACCTTTTTAAAATAAAGGTTGGGCCACACTATTTGAAATCTATCTTAGCACCTGTTTTGCTGTTCAACTTTCATTAGGTTTGGTCAACTGAAATTCAGTTATTGCATGCAAACAGGCTAAAAATTTTGTCATTGACCTTAAAAATTTGTTTAAAACTTGTTTCAAACTTTCGTGTAGTGCAATTTTTGAATATGAAAGTGAAAATGATATTTGAAAATGAGCTTGTAAATTAATGCATTTCAACTGTAAAAACCAAAATAGAAAAAAGATTTTCATGTTTTCTTTTCTTTTGCAAGTAAAAATGACATAAAATATGATTTTGTAATTTTACACATAAAAATTTTGTTTTTAGACAAAACACCTATACATAACACATGTAATTCACAAATTAAATTAGCTTGGAAGAGAAATTGACCCAATTCATCAAGAAGTCAGTCTCGACTTTCGTCGAAAGTTGTATTCATTGTCAGACCCTTTAATCCTAACAGCACTGACACGACTTTTCTCCTCTAATTTAAACATTTTTTCTAGTTCTAATGCTAACTGTCTATCGGCCTCCTCTTGTTGAAATTTATCTAGACTCACATTATCTGAACCACTGAAAACATCGTCACTTAAATTTAATCCATTGTTTGTGCTATTAGTACAACTGGATTTTGCCTTTAAAAATTTTTGCATAGTTTTAATCTTTTCTTGTTTACCTTGGTGTTTTGTCTGTTTTACAGATTTAAGCTTCTTAATTCCTGTTTCCTTCGGTTTATCATTCCGGACTCTCTTTCGTTGCGTATTGCTCAAAGATTTAAATTTTATTACACTTTCCTCACCTGAATCCTCACAATTGTTTAATATTTGTTTCTTTATTTGTTCTCTTTCATTTTTGCTTTCACTATTGTCCTCCATTTCTTCATCACTACTAACTTCAATGAAACTAATTTTTCGTTTTTTCGGACTAAGTTGAGGGTACACATAGTCACTGATATGGTAAGCGGTACGACTCCGCTTTGGATACTTCTTCAATTTAAGTTTGCTATTATTTTTATGAGTTTGAATATTTATACTGCAATTTAGTATTCCTTCCTTACTGTCTACTTCATTGTCAAATGAATTGCTACCTTCATATTTGCTACAATTATTTGAGAAATTTTGCGGAGACGAATTTATCGGAACTTGCGACAACCAATCTTTTATCGATCTTTGCGGACTTAAAACACAACTATTGTTCAAGTTTTCTTGTTGCGAAATTTTTCTCTGTCGACTTTTTAAATTTTTGTCTTTATCAACCCGTGTTTTCTGAATATTGTTAATTTCCATCAATGGAGCCATGACATCATCAAAATCTCTAATATCATCAAAAACTGGTTCTAATGGTATAACTAACTTTTTCAGTGGAACCGTATTTTCGAGTCCAGTATCCATATTTGGAATATTTTCAGAATGAGGTGAATCTCTTTCCTTTGAGTTTACTCTGAAATATTTTGTAATATCATGTTTTTTATCATTACTATTGTCTGTAGTTTCTGTTGATTTTGAATTTTTCTTTACTTGACTTTTTCTTTCTTCATCCAATTCTGACCATCGTCTTTGCATAATTGGACTACCTGCATCAATATCAGACAAACTCTTTGAAGGTGTTGGAGAAAGGGAATCCATCTTGGTCAGATTCCTTGGTGTTGTTCTTATAACTTGAGTTTCAACAATTTTTCCACTTGCTAGTCTTTTTGGTGGAGTCAGCGGACACGATCGAATGGGTTTAAAGTGATTTAACTCTTGGTTGATACTATCAGAACTTTGAGTACTTTCACTACGCACTATGGATGTAGTAGCGTTCACTTTATTCGTTGTCTTTTTATCAGGTAGATTAACATTACATGAGAGATCCATTTTTTGTAGATTTTCAGGATTATTTGTGACGATTTCCCATTCAATATCTGCGTCAGTATTATAACTTGTACAACTGGTTGATGAATGCAGTGATGTCCTAGAGCTAACTGTTATTGTAGAAGGTCTGGAGAAATTGTCTTTGTCTGAGGGAGTGAAACACTTATATGGGTAAGGTGAATGAGACTTATTACTAGATCTGTCGGCTTCCTTCTTTTTCTCTGCATCTCTCATCTTCTGTAAGAATGCGTCAATAGTCATTGGTGAGTTACTCTCAATTGAGCCAGTAGCTGATGTTCCCCTACTCCTTGTCAGACGATTCCTAGATTCTCTAAGAAGTGCATTAAATGGACTATCTGTTCCAGCCTGTAACAATAATAAAACATAGGTAACCAAA
>MJUU01007452.1:36932-52932 GCA_002080025.1 Modiolus philippinarum | reverse complement strand
AAAAAAAAAACAAAAAAAAAAACAAACAAACAAACAAACAAACAAACAAACAAACAAAAAAAAACATGAATGGATTTAAAACGTAACTGCAAACTCTGTATGACATCAAAGCGAAAATTTATTCACTTTTATTTTACAAACATGTATTTTGTTATATAAAGAAATACAGTTTTTTATATACATTACCGAAATTCAGCACCCGAATGCTGCAAATCTAAAGAGCCGACTATGCCAGTCGGCTCTCATAGCAGGACAGCCGGCTATCTTCAATTTCAAAACAAACACTTTTCGTTTGCCAAAAAAAAGAAAACACTGGTATATAGAAGGAATTAAATCACTGAAATATGATAAACTCTTATTTTGTATTTTGTAATATTTATATGAGTTACATGTAAAACTAACAGTTTATGTTTTTATAGTTTTATCTATATGTTACCCTAGCATCCAGATAACTAATATAATGGGTATTTTACAAACGAAAGCTGTGATTTTAACAGTTTGTTGAATCAAAAGTTTATAGATTAAAAAAAAATGATGGTGACTGAATCATATTGATTTATTTTTATGTAAGTTGTGTGAATAAGCAATAAATATGATTAAGAATTTGTCTCATATGAATTTACTCCATATCCTTTCTTTAGCAATGTAACGATAGAGTTTGTCTCTACTGCACTGTTAAGTCCCTAACAGAATTCCCCGTATTGAAATATATGCTCTCTTATGTACTTGTTCTTGAAAGAAAATCTCATACGGAAATACTGTCACACTTTCAAATTGAGGTATTTAATTTTTTTTTGTTTTTTTGTTGTAATTTCCAGGTGTAATTCTGACCTTCTGTTTATATCACTCATATTTACTATTTCATTATGCCAAGGTTTCTTGGAATTCACTCAATGATCGCCATGTTGTTGTCGTTTATATGTTCTATAAGTTTGTTTGTCGGGCAACTAAGACAGCGGCTGTAAGAACACTTTGCAAGTTAATTAACATTATTTTTTCTTGAAGATCTCGTATCAGTGAGAAAAAGTTAACATAGATGTAGTGTTATCGGTCATAATAAAATAATAAAATACTAAAGTACCGAAGTATGGCCATTTCGACAACTTATGTCTCGTCACTGCAGATGTAATCAAATCATTTGGAAATCAATAATCCCAAATATGTGTAAAGGCTCATAGAGAACAAATTATCAATAGGATCTAAATAGAAACCTCAAAATCAGCTAAGAACAGATATATGTGCGAGATAGATACTCCTTAGTTTTCACAAAATTTTCTTAATGTAAGCTTCCAAAATGAAATAGGTTTTCGTGCCAGCACCGATAACCAATGGATTTCTCTTTAGTTGGTGATCCTTCTTTAACTGGTTTTGAGGTATGAACAGAGCTCATTATTGTAGACCTTATGGTAACTTCAAGATGCAGAATAACAATAAAAGTTTTGTTCTTTTGCTTGGTTTTACAATGTTTTGTTGAAACTAAGTCTCACGAGCATTTACTTCATAACCTTTCGTTGTTAATATGTCACATAATGTAAAACACAAATTAAAGGAATCAAATTCAAATTTACTTTCTCAATTGTTAACCTATATGTTGATACTTTGTTTATCGGTTCTAAGCAACAAGAAATGTGAAAACTTAGTAGGCAACCCATAACAAAAGTATTGTTGGCGCTACTCAAAGTCTTTTTTCTTTACATTTTTCATAAATAGTTGACACTTAATAATACAATTCATGCTTTTAGATTTTTTATCTTTGGTTCCTAGATACGGAAACAAATATGTGGTGGTCCATGCATAGAAGTGGACGCTTACCCTGTCAACGCAACAATCTCACTGATCAAAAAGTTCATATCAGTTTGGCCGGGTTATTTTCAGCAGTTGTATGCAATAATGTTGTTAATAAGATATTTTTCAACCTATTCCACTGACCAGAACAAAATTACGTGACCCCCTATATTATCTGAGGTTGCACATAAACGGCATATCAAACACGGATGGTTGACTTGGGGATATTACACGGTTACTGAAAGTAACTCAAAATGTAATTCTTGTTCCTGTCACATAAAAAGGTCATTTAGAGTTCCCATTGTTGTATTATAACCAGTTCGAATGTAAAATTTGATAGGACAAATTGATTAAAACACATTAAAGCAAAATGTAAATGTCCTTTCATTTAGCATATATGCCTGATTAACCGCCATGCTGGTCATGCTTAAATATACGTAACAAGAAATTCTTTTTTTACTGCATCTTCTTATTTGTATTTACTTTACATGAGCAGGCCAAAATAAAATAAATGTGTATAAATAAAATCTTTTGAAATGTAGGAAATGCAGTGCAATGATATATCTAAACACTTTGCAAGGATATATCTAAACACTTTGCAAGGATATATCTAAACACTTTGCAAGGATATATCTAAATGCTTTGTTTTTGGGTCGTTTTAACCTGGATATGGGATGTTGTCTCCTTGACATTTACCCCATTTCCTTTCCTTTTCATACTTGAATTATCAAAATTAAGATAGTAAAATGGAATGTATGTTCACTACTAAAGTAATCGTAATATGCATTCATTCAATTAATATAATAATTGTAGCCTTTGTACTAGGTCAATATGATGTTTTATCGACCAAGAGATGCATATGGACCTCAACCTTCGCTGTCGGTCAATATGCATCTCTTAGGTCGATATAACTTCATATTGACCAATACAAAGGCTACAATTGTATAATATATTATTGATATTGCTATGTTTTGTAATACTTAACTGGATTTTACATATTATTATTAAAAAACCCTCACTATATACCTTCAATAAAGTCATTGAGGCAACAATATGGAGAATGGAGAATAAGGACTGCATGAATAAGGAACATGAATTGAGCGATAATCGACACCTACCAGTAAATATCGCTCAAGCGGTGAAACGGGCTGCCTTGAACTTATTATGAGATATGCATTGGGCCTCACGATGACTATAAGATGAAAACAAGTCAATAAAAGAATATTGTTTGGTTTTCCATGTATTTGTAGAGACTTTACCTCATGTGCCTCGTTTCTTAAGGTATTGTAAGAAAAGTTTAGGTTGACTGAGCGGAGTTACTTGTCATTCAGGATTTAATCATTCCAAAATCCATAGGTACAATAGACCAAATGCAGGGTGATCAATAATTGTTTGATTGGTGAATGTTCCTATTTATATCTTGAGGCATACAAATTACAAACTGTTTGTTTTTGAAATGTGTTTACTATACAAATGACTACATGAACATTTGTGATCTTTTAACACTACACTGAAAAAGTAGATTTACGTCAGTTTAAAGTTTAAGGCAAACTCAGCCCAGTCAATCTTAAGTTTCATTACAATAAAGGTATCAGTATTAAGCATCCCATTATAAAAGGTATAAGTATGAATGCTTGAACACAATCCCATAATATCAAGTATCAGTGCTAGTTGCACACCATACGAACGGACCATTAAAACAAGGTATGGGTTCGAAAGCATGACAATTATTTCGTTAGATTAAGGAGTAGACGAGAAATTCTTGAAAAAAAAATGTTATTCGATTAAGTATGACGACTGATAATTTATAGATATATAAAGTATGTTCTGAGATATAACAAATAAACTTCGCATAAAAAAATATTAAAATATCATTATCAAATACGTTTTCGACCAGTCATAAAGCAGCAAAAATACGAAATTGCAATAAAGGTGATCCAATATTTTGAGAGTTGAGTTGACAGTCACAGATACAATAGAGTTAACTCAACCAGGAAAACATTCGTTAAAAAAATTGAAAAAGTGCAGACAACAGGAAGTTATAACGTAATACAGGGAGAAATCTTTGCAAATCTCAAAGAAAATACATTTATTTCAAGTATTCTAAGATAGACTCGATCAATAAAATCGATGTTCAATTTTTTGGTATCACCGTGTAATACTAGATATTTTTCTGATGTTAATTTATTCAATAGCCATTCATTCCAGCGTTATTAATTTTCTAAAACCGGATTTAAAAGATAGGCAAAGTTAAAAAAACAACACACATATCTTTTTAGCACTTAAATCATGCTTTAGCTTGATATTATAATGCCGACTTTCACATGTAACATGAAAGGTGGCATATGCTCGCATGTTATGGATAAAGCAACAGAATTTTAAGCAAAAAATAATTATGATAGATTAAATGCTATATGCTGTCGTTCCTTGCATTTAGAAGTACAAGTACAAGTAATGAATACAGTATAATCTTATTTTAGAAGATGGATGGGCGATCAATTCTATCTGATTGACTTACTTTCATTTATGCAATTTGCTTTTTTTTCACACTTTAGGATATATAACACACCTGAATAATATTTATGATATATGCACTCTAGCTTGAAGAACACAACTAATATACACGTATAACGTATTTGTCAATATACGTAAGCGTATCTATTTGATCAGTATATGGCATCTACTCTCAAAGACACAAGTATGGGTATATGTTTCACTCACCTTCTTCCTTTTTTTTCAAAACAGACGTCTATGTTGTTCCAACCTGTACTCAGTAAATTTAAAGACGAGTATCTATTATTCAGTCAGCTTAGTTTTATTATTATTATTATTTTTTTTTTTTTGCAAAACAGGCGTCTGTGTTGTTCCCACTTGTTCACATTAAAAATGAAACAAAATATCTATGTAGAGACAAGTATCCATGGTTTTGTCCTTCCTTTTTCCAAAAAAGACGCCAACCTGCACTCAGTAGAAGTTAAAGTATCTTTGAAATTACAAAATGCCATAACATTGGAAAAGGAATTTTCAGTAATATTTCAAATACAAAATGTAGCATAGGGTTATGAAGCTGATCAATTATTCATGTCGAAAATAAAATCATTCAAAAGACTATGCCAGACATCTAGGTTTTAGTGTATTATCAAAAGTAAAATATCTAAATCTAAAAATATGGAAGTTTGGAAGATTTTGCTTTATCATCATTTTAACATTGTTTTTCACTCTAGTTCTATCATTTTTTTCCAAGATAATATTTCTACCGTCACTGTGTTTTAAAACACAAATGAAGTAGTGTAAATATCAATTCTTCGGACACGGATTTGGTCTCAAATACGTAATAAATGTTGCGAAAGAATCTTGCATTGCTCGACTCGACAGATTTGGTTCATTCATCCTGAACATTACGATATACTGTAGATGCAAAGACAAAGTAAGTTTTGGGAGGTTGTTATAAAATACAAAATGATACCACGGTCAGTAGAATGGCTAACGACCGAAATTGGGCTAATTCAAAGTAAAAGAATAATAAAAAAAAAAAACATCTGAATAAGTCAAAATGGGAGCAATAAAAAATTACCGGACAGAGTGGTCAAGAGCAAAAGTCCATGGGAAAAACACAAACCAGGTGGAAACCATCGTCAAAATTGTCGACCGCAATGATCCTCAATTTGTGGAGGCATTTCAAAAGAATTGATGGATTAAACCTGTTCTATGGCTAGCCAAACCTCCCCTTCCATTACGGTTGTGTCCGGTAGCAACTCAACAGCAATTGAATTCAAAGGTCGTAGACAGTTTAAAAAATACCATCCCAGTATTAAGTAAAAAAGAATCTTGAATCATAGTTCGGACCGAACAGAGTGGTCAAGAGCCGAAGCCCTTGAGACAAAAAGTCAAATCAGGTGGAAACCACCGGCGAAATTGTAGAATTGTAGACGGCAATGGTCCTCACTTGGTTCAGGCATTTCAAAAGAAATGGTGGGTTAAACCGGTTTTATGGCCAGCCAAACCTCCCCTCCAATTGCGGTAATGTCTGGTAGCAACTCAACAGCAATTGCCATTGAAAGGTCAAGTCGTAGACAGTTAAATGAAACGATCGTCCCAATATTGAGTAAAGAAAGAATCTTGAATCAGAGTTCGGTACGAAACTTCAATTTTTTCCACAAGGGACTGATATCTATTAAAGAACTTTTTTTAATGATCATATGAGACACAATTTTGTGAAGCATTGATCAATAAGGCGGTCACGGAGATAACTTTGTCTAATGAGGAGGTCTGTATAATTTGTGCTAGCTCTTGTGTAACGACTAAGCTGTGATACATACACTCCGTAAGCAGGAGTACCTCATAGTAAGTTCAGACTTGACAAACATCTGATTATATAAGGTAAAAGTACAAATACTTGAACACATCCCATTATATCAAGTATCAGCGCTAGTACATGTATGCAGACTATACGAACGAGCCTTTAAAACAAGGTATGGTTTCGAAAACATGACAATTATTTCGTAAGATTAAGGAGTACCTCATAGTAAGTTCAGACTTAACAAGCATCGCATCATATAAGGTATAAGTACGAATACTTGAACATAATTCCATAATATCAAGTATTAGTACTAAAAAGCAGACTACACGAACGATCGAGCAATTAAAACAAGGAACGGGTTCGCAAACATGACAATTATTTCGTAAGATTAAGTAGTAGATGAGGATTTTTTGAAAAAAAAGGGAATTTGATTAAGGTATCAGTATGAAGACTGATAAATTATATATATTAAATGTACGTTTTTAGATATAATACAAAAAATTTTGCATTAAAAAGCATTAAAATATTTTTATCAAATACGTTTGGGACAAGTCATAAAGCAGCAAAAATACAAAATTGCAATGTAGGTGATCAAATATTAAAATTTGGGTTGAGTTGAATTGACAATCATAGCCATAATAGCGTAAACTCAACCAGGAAAACATTCGTTAAGGGATATTTGAAAAAGTGCAGTCAACTGGAAGTTATGACGTCATAGTAAGATAGGAACGTGTGCGTCTTACTGGGAGAAATCACAAGGAAAATAATCATTTCAATTGTTCTAAAGGAGATTTGACCAATAAAATTGTTGTTCTCTCGTTTGGTATCACCGTGTATTTCTAGAGATTTTGTCTCATGTGTTTTTACTCTGTAGCCATTAATTTCCGGCAAATGAATATTGTATTGGTACTAATTTTCTAAAACTTGATTAAAAATATGCAAATTAAAAAAAAAACAAAAACAACAGAAATATTCTTGTACTTAAATCATACTTTAACTTGATATTCTAATGCACTTATGTTTGTAACGCTAATTTTTATTGGATAGCGTCAGAATTTTAAGGGTGTAAAATCAACGATATACCGTCAAAGCCAATAGCAACGTAATGGCGCAGACGCACACCAAACTTCCTGTAATTTAAAAATCGATTAAATGTTTTTTTTCGGATTTGCATCAGAATAGAGATAACCAAACTGTATTTTAGGATCTTCAGGAGGTAAATCTAAGATTTTACTGTCGCAAACATCCGTTCTCCGGTTCCGCTTATGCTTCGCCAGAAAACTCAGTTGGCGAAAGTAAAATCTACGATTTACCCCTAAGATCCTAAAATACAGTATGGTTATCTCTTAATTAGCATCCTGAATCTCACATGTAACATGAATGGTGGCGTATGTTCACATGTTGTAGATAAAGCAACATAATTTTAAGCAAAAACAAAACTTTTATTATAGAAAAAATGTTCATTTCCTTTAAAGTCCTGCCGTTTAAAAGTAGAATACATCGGCATACCTTAAAAGTAAAATAACCGAAGTTACTTTTAATTTATTTTCTGATTATGCGCATTTATACAACTTATGTCTCATCAGTGCAGATTAAACACAACCATTTGGAAGTATAATTTGTGCTAGCTCTTGCGAAACAAATAAGCTGTGAAACAGACACTCTGTTAGCAGGAGTTCCTCATAGTAACTTCAGTTTTGATAAGCATCTCATTATATAAGGTATAAGTGTAAATATATTTTTGTAATTCTTTATTTTTTTGCAATTGATACATTACATAATTATGTACATAAACACAATAATAAAGACAAACATGGCAAAATAAAACATATACAGATACAATTAACACAAAAACATATATTAACATATATATTTCAGAGAAGTGATAAAGCATGAGAAACTGTAGTTTGAATTATTAGTAAACAAGAGCATTTGCACTCAGCCACTGAGAAAAACTTAAAGTGGTAGCCACTTTTTACGTATAAAACTTTTTTTGTGATTGTGCCAAGTATACACCTGAAAGTTTTCGATATGCACAAAGTGTTTCAAAAACTCTATACCCCCTACAGTGTGAGGTATAGAGTTCTTGCATCTACACGCATACATATAGTATTTTAAAATAAGAAGAACATTTTGCACAGTGTTGCTCTGTTCTCCATTTTGCAGCCATTCCAAAAATTACTTTTGAAACATTAACATCTATAATCAAATTATAATTTTCATAAAGGCTACAAATGGACAACCAGAAATTCTTTGAATGATAACATTCCCAAAATAAATGTATTAAACGGGACAGATAAAGGGGAGGTTTGGGTATCCATAAACCGGTTTAACCCTATCGCTGGCTTTTGCTAGTGCCGATACTAAGACCGGCTGTCCTGAGTTCCTATTGTTGTCTACTTTTGTCTTTTGTCTTATTCGTGTTCTTCATGTGTAGTTCCATGGCAGATTGTGGCATATAATTATAATTTTTAGCCATTGTTGGTGTTTCCTGCTATCCATTTTTAAATTAATGTTTCTGGTGTTTCAAAACAAAAAAATACATAAATCTGTTTTCTTTAATTTACATTTGTACAAAACGGTATTTGTTGGAAGTATTCTATGCAGTAGCTTAAACTGAAAATTTTGCAGAAGTGCATTACGAGTTATAGAAAAGGGAAATGAAAAAAAATCCCTTCCAATTTTCAATATTTAAGCCATCTATATATTTCCATTTATCTTGAGATTTGGGATTTTCTTTTATTTTCTCAAGGTAGGCTTTATAAAAATATTTACAAGGTTTCTTTAGATGCTTTAATTTTTCAACAAAACTACTAATAACAATATCTAATTTTTGTTTCCCTGCCAGGTTTCTCTTCCAATCTAATGGAATTGCATTAAGAATGCCATAGAACTCAATAAAACTGATGGAAAGATTACCTCCTTGTTTGTCTAAAAACTCTGTAAAATTTAAAAAACGTTCCGCTATCTAATATTAAATCATTTATAAAGAATATCCCATTTTTGCAATAGTTTGTATTGATACTCATAGTCTCTTTTACTCCAATATTCATATTAAAGCATAATGGTTGTGATAGAATAAGAATTCTTTTGCAACTGAATCTCGTTATTAGTTTCAATAATTTTGAAAATTTAACAAAAATATTTTCACAAAATCTGTTCAGTTTTGTAGATATCCACCTTATACCGCCATGTTTTTAATAACTGTTACTTTACCTATATATGATAAGTCTCTGTATCCCCATACATTCAGCAAATTCATAATTTATGCAGTCTTGTCTATGAAATTGCACAAAGTCTTGTCATTGTCATATAAATTAACATTAATTCCCAACAATTTAAATTTCCCTGATTTGTTCCAGAAAAGCTTTTTGTCGGGTAAAAGACGGCCATTAGAACCCAATTTGGAATTAAACCATATTGCGTATGTTTTTTTTCAAGTTTACTTTCAATTCAGCACATTCAGAGAAACGATCAAATATAATCAAAGAACTTTCGAGAGATTTTAGATCATTGTCTAGTGTTAAAGACGAGTCATATGCATATTGACTTAAGAGGTATTCGGAGTCATTTATTTTCATTCCACCAATATTTGGATCATTCTTGGGTGATGAACTAAAAAGCCTAAGAACGAAAATAAATAAATAAGGAGATAATGGAACTGCCTGTCGAATCCCAATTTACAAAGAGAAGAAGTTGAACAAGTGACCAGTATTGCCAACTGTACTTGTAATATCACAGTGCAAGCGTATGACCCATTTACATAATGTTGACCCAAAACCGTAAAAATTTAAAGTTCTTTCAATAAAAGACCACTCAACCAAATCAAATGCTTTTTCAAAATCTACCAAAAGTAAAAGTCAAGGGATTTCATCCTCTTCTAATTTTTCAATTAAATCTATTATAATAGGGCCTGTAAGTCTCGTACTATTTTGGCACTTCTGGGATCAAAAATTGTACCCGGAAGTTACATTTTAAACAAAGATATATGACGTATCAAACAAAAATTTGAGCGTCACAATCCTTTTACGTCATATTTTTGCGGGAAACGTTTTCAATTGCCTGTTTATCGTAGATTCTCGTTAGTCACGCGACGAGACTTACAGACCCTATTCTGTTACATTCACCTCAGTATCTCCCTTTCAAAAAAAAAACCCGTTTGTACGAATCCTTGAACAAAATCTCATAATATCAAGTATTAGTACTAGTATACTAGCACTAGCATGCAGACTACACGAACGAGCCATTTAAACAAGGCATGGGTTCGAAAATATGACAACTATTATGTAAGAATAAGGAGTACACGAGTAATTCTTGAAAAAAAAATGCAATGCGATTAAGGTTTCAGTATGAAGATATACCTAATATACGTTTTGAGATATAACAAGTAAACTTTGCATTAAAAAAGCAGCATAAAATACGAAATTGCAATAAGGTGATCCAAAAGTAAAGTTGAGTTGACAGTCACAGTCATAATAGCGAAAACTAAACAAGGAAAACATTCGTTAAAGAATATTTGAAACAGGGCAGACAAACTGGAAGTAATGTCGTCACAGTAAAATAGGAATTTGTGCGTTTTACAGGGCGAATTCTGTGCAAATCACAAGATAATAAAATCATTTCAAATATTCAAAAAGACACCCGACCAATAAAATCGTTATTCGATTGTTTGTTATCACTGCGTTTTCCTAGAGATTTTGTCTCACGTGTTTTCACTGAATAGCCATTCATCCCTGCGTTATTATTAATTTTCTAAAACGGGATTAAAAAATATGCAAATTAAAAAAACAACACAAATATCCTTCTTGCACTTAAATCATAATTTAGATTGATATCAGCAAGCTGACTCTCACATGTTACATGAATGGTGGCATATGCTCACATGTTATAGATAAAGCAATAGATGTTTAAGCAAAAACAAAACTTTTATTATAGGTAAAACGCTCATTTGCTAAAAATTCCTGTCGTTAAGAAGTAGAATACATCGGCAAACGAATACCATAGATTGAAGTAGAATAACAAAATACCGAAGTTACTGTTATTTTATTTTCTGCATATGCGCATTTCTACAACTTATGTCTCATCAGTGCAAATCAAACCAAAACATTTGGAAGTCCTTTAACCGAAAACAATTTTAAGCTGAATTAATGTATCAAGTTTGATTTTATTTTTTAGAAAAAGGATGGACGATGAATTGTATCTGAGTTTAGAGTTCATTTGACTCTCTTTCATTTATGCAATTTGTTTTTTTCACACTTAAAGATAAATAACACACCTGAATAATATCTATGATCTATGCACTCTAGTTTGTTTAACACAACTTATAATATATAACGTATTTGTCCATATACGGCTGTCAGTATATGGTATTTACTCTCAAAGAGACAAGGATAGGTATATGATTCACTCACCTTCGTTCCCTTTTTTCTAAACACCCGTCTATGTTGTTACCATCTATACTCAGAAGAAACTAGACCCCCAAATAAAGACAATGAATTGAGAGAAGTATATATAATTCATTCATATTCGTTACTTTTTTTCAAAACAGACGGCTATGAAGTGACAAGTATCTATGTAGAGACACGTATCTATGTAAAGACAAGTATCTATGTAGAGACATGTATCTATGTAGAGACAAGTATATATGATTCATTCACCTTAATTCCTATTTTTAGATTGACTCACCGACAATGTGACTGGTGCTATTAACAACAAAGGACATGCAAATCCTTCCGGAGCACCTGAGCTCTTCTTTCCCGAACACTTTAGGTCACCCTTCCCGAGCACGTAATGTGACTCTCAGTTTCATTGGGAGTCCCTTTGTTTTGAATGGTGTGTTTTTATGTCTGCGTTTTTTAGCTGTCCAACGTCATTATTTTCTGCGTTGTGGTCTCTTTCGTCCATGTCTTTGGACTTCAATTTTCGTTTTCATCAATCCTTTCTTCTTCGGGATTCTACTACCGCTGTTCAATACAAAAGTGTTAAAATGTGGAATTAAAACATCCAAAGTGTGAAAAATGTTTGAAAAAAACTTAAATTGATAGAAAGACATGCGTGAATAAAAAAATCTATGAAAAAAAAAACACATATGAAGAAGTAAGAAAAAAAAAACAAAAACAAACAAAAACAAAACAAAAACAAAAACGAAAACAAGCAAGAAAAAAAATTAAAAATAAGAAACGCAATACACTCATGAGAATTACTAAATGGCAAGCTATAAATCTTCATTCGATAAATTCCCGAATATTATTGTACTTAGCAGTATCGGCAGTAACAAAACTCCAATATTCGTTGATGTAATATGTTAATTGGGTTCCCTGTGTTATCTCTTCCGATTTTCAAGATGAATAGGCACGTAATACTATCCTGTTCGTGTACCATGTTGACAGTCATGTGGATTTTATACTGATTTTTGTTAGAAATACTAAAATACGACATGTTTTAACTTAAGCGAATGGATAAAAAACAAATATTTTTCTTTCAAACCTTTTCAAAGCCCAAATGATCTGCAAAAACATATTGAAATTAATTGGATCTCAATCCCTGTCCTCGTGAGAAACGCATNAAAAAAACAAAACAAAAGCAAAAAAAACAAAAGAAACCAAAACAAAAAAAAAAAACAAACAAAAAACAAAAACAAAAAAACAAAAAACAAAAAAAAAAAAGAAAAAAAGTTTGTATTGATACTCATAGTCTCTTTTACTCCAATATTCATATTTAATCATAAAGGTTGTGATAGAATAAGAATTATTTTGTAACTGAATCTCGTTATCAGTTTCAACAATTTTGAAAATTTAACAAAAATATATTTCCAAAATCTGTTAAGCTTTGTAGATATCCACCTGATAACGCCATATTTTTCTTAAGTACCCAAAAATAATGTTTTCCATGGCGAGTGTTTTAGGTGATCAATTAATTACCGAACCATGACATTTTCAATGAATAACAGAAGGATTGGATATGCGGTACCTTTAAACCACCATCTCCAAAGTCATTTATCATAACAGTTCTCTTAATCTTATCAGGTTTATTATCCCATATAAATCTGTAGAAAATGTCCTGTATTTCTTTAAAGATAGAGTCTGGAGGGCTTGGCAGAACTGTCAAACATTGAACCAAAAGTGATAATGCTAATGTTTTTTTTTTATAACTGTTACTTTACCTATATATGATAAGTCTCTGTATCCCCATACATTCAACACATTCATAACTTTTGCAGTCTTGTCTATGAAATTGCAAAAGGTCTTGTCATTGTCATATAAATTGAAATTAATTCGCAACAATTTAAATTTTCCTGAATTGTTCTAGAAAAGTTTTTGTCAGGTAAAAGACGGCCATTAGAACCCAATTTGGAACCAAACCATATTGCTTGTTTTTTCAAGATTACTTTCAATCCAGCACATTCAGAGAAACAATCAAATATAACCAAATCACTTTCAAGAGATTTTGAATCATTGTCTAGTGATAAAGACGAGTCATCTGCATATTGACTTAAGAGGTATTCGGAGTCATTTATTTTCATTCCACCAATATTTGGATCATTCTTGGGGGATGAACTAAGAAGCTTAAGAAGGAGAATAAATAAACAAGGAGATAATGGAACTACCTGTCGAATCCACATCTCCAAAGAGAAGAAGCTGAACAATTGACCATTATTGCCAACTGTACTTGTAATATCACAGTGCAAGCATTTGAACCATTTACATAATGTTGGCTCGAAACCGTAAAAATTTAAAGTTCTTTAAATAAAAGACCACTCAACCATATCAAATTCCTTTTCAAAAGCTATCAAAAGTAAAAGTGCAGGGATTTCATCCTCTTCTAATCTTTCAATTAAATCTATTATAATTCTGTTACATTCACCTGTGTGTCTCCCTTTCCAAAAAATCGTTTGTACGAATACTTGAACACAATCCCATAATATCAAGTATTAATACTGGTATCCTACCACTAGCATGAGACTACACGAACGAGCCTTTTAAATAAGGTATGGGTTCGGAAATATGACAATTATTATGGAAGATTTAGGAGTACATGAATAATTCTTGAAAAAATGCAATGCGATTAAGGTTTCAGCATGAAGACTGATATACGAAATGTACGTTTTGAGATATAACAAATAAACTTTGCATTAAAAAAGCAGCATAAAATACGAAATTGCAATAAGGTGATCCAATAGTAAAGGCAAATTTGAGTTGACAGGCACAGTCATAATAGCGAAAACTAAACAAGGAAAACATTCGTTAAAGAAGATTTGAAAAAGTACAAACAAACTGGAAGTAATGTCGTCACAGTAACATAGGAATTTGTGCGTTTTACAGGGAGAATTCTGTGCAAATCACGAGGAAAATAGAATCATTTCAAATATTCAAAAAGAGACCCGACCAATGAAATCGTCATTCGATTGTTTGTTATCACTGCGTTTTCCTAGAGATTTTTTCTCATGTGTTTTCTCACTGAATAGCCAATCATTCCGGCGTTATTATTAATTTTCTAAAACGGGATTAAAAAATATGCAAATTAAAAAGGAACACCAATATCCTTCTTGCACGTAAATCATACTTTAGATTGATATCAGCAAGCTGACTCTCACGTGTTACATGAATGGTGGCATATGCTCACATGTTATAGATAAAGCAATAGATGTTTAAGCAAAAACAAAACTTTTATTATAGGTAAAATGCTCATTTGCTAAAAATTCCTGTCGTTAAGAAGTAGAATACATCGGCAAACGAATACCATAGATTGAAGTAGAATAACAAAATGCCGAGGTTACTGTTATTTTATTTTCTCCATATGCGCATTTCTACAATTTATGTCTCATCAGTGCAAATCAAACCAAAACATTTGGAAGTCCTTTAACCGAAAAACATTTTAAGCTGAATTAATGTATCAAGTATGATTTTATTTTTTAGAAAAAGGATGGACGATGAATTGTATCTGAGTTTAGAGTTCATTTGACTTTCTTTCATTTATGCAATTTGTTTTTTTCACACTTAAAGAAAAATAACACACCTGAATAATATCTATGATCTATGCACTCTAGTTTGTTTAACACAACTTATATATAACGTATTTGTCCATATACGGCTGTCGCATTTATTTTATCAGTATATGGTATTTACTCTCAAAGAGACAAGGATAGGTATATGATTCACTCACCTTTGTTCCCTTTTTTTCTAAACATCCGTCTATGTTTTTGCCACCTATACTCAGCAGAATTTAGACCTCCAAATAAAGACAATGAATTATCTATGTTGAGAGAAGTATATATAATTCATCAATATTCGTTTCTGTTGTTCAAATTAGACGTCTATGTAGAGACAAGTATCCATGTAGAGATATGTATCTATGTAAAGACAATTATCTATGTAGAGACATGTATCTATGTAGAAACAAGTATATATATGATTCATTCACCTTTATTCCTTTTTTTTAGATTGACTCACCGACAGTGTGAGTGGTGCTATTAACAACAAAGGACATGCAAATCGTTCCGGAGCACCTGAGGTCATCTTTCCCGAACACTTTAGGTCACCCTTCCCGAGCACCTAATGTGACTCTCGGTTTCGCTGTGGGTCCTTTGTTTTGAGTGGTGTGGTTTTATATCTGTGTTTTTTAGCTGTCCAACTTCATTGTTTTCTGCGTTGTGGTCTCTTTTGGCCATGTCTCTGGACTTCAATTTTCGTTTTCACCAAAATAAATCGTTTTTTCTTCGGGATTCTACTACCGCTGTCCAATACAAAAGTGTTAAAATGTGGAATTAAAACACCCAAAGTGTGAAAAATGTTTGAAAAAAACTTAAATTGATAAAAAGACATGTCGGAATAAAAAAATCTATGAAAAAAGCACATATGAAAAAGCAAGAAACAACAAACAAACAAACAAACAAAAAAAAAAAAAAAAAAAAAAAAC
>MJUU01007452.1:0-36865 GCA_002080025.1 Modiolus philippinarum | reverse complement strand
AAGAAAAGCAAAAAAAAAAAAACAAACAAACAAACAAAAAAACAAACAAACAACATAAAACAAAACAAACAAAAACAAAAACAAAAAACTGCCATACACTCATGATTTTTTTTTCAACCCCGAAAATAGCGAAAATGAGTACAACGCAAAAATTACTACTTTTACAGTATCTTATTCCAAAGGAGGATCTCAAAGCCGGTAGATTCTACTTCCTACCTTAACTCCATATCGAAGGTGTTTCTTGAAAACCATTGTTTCGCCCAATGATCAACAAAAAGAAATATTGAAATTCATCGGATTTCCATTCTTGTCCTCATGTTAAACACATTTAGTCTTAAATACAGGACACTACAGAGTGTTTAAAAGAATTGAAGTGATAAATCCGCCCCCCCCAAAAAACAACAAAAAAACTACCCCCTCAAAAAAAAAAAAGAAAGAAAAAATAATAAAATTAAAAGGTCAATTGTTCAGAGAACAATTGCAAGGTCTTTCACCAGTTTTCACCATGAATACATGTTTGTATTTGATTTTGATGTCTACTTCAGTCAAAAATGTGATGTAAACAAAAGTTTTGAACTTAACTAGTCTTTTGCTCAATGGTTGCTAAGGACTATTTCAAAAATTAGCTTGTTGCTAGGGACATGAATGTCACTTCCGGTTGGCAATGCCATTAATTTCCTCTATACAACATTACAAAAAAATTTGCCTATAGTTGCTAAGGTCTTCATTGCACAAAAACGATGTTGCTAAGGACCTTGACCTTTGACCTTGACCCTATTTTTTCGGTCATATTAAACTGAACATTTTTTGTTCTTATACTTTCTTTGTATCTTGCATAATTTTTGAGATATAAGCAAAAAACCTAATATCGGACCCCGAAAAAACAGTTTTTGGGCCCTAGGTCCAAAACCAGTGGTCCAATTATTTTGGACCTAATGTACCAAATGTAGATCTTAATAAGACTTACATTTTCTCAAATATATTTAATCAGCTATCTACTACGGTTTCCGAGTTAAAGCGATAACGAGGTCTAAGGTCTTCAGTACCCTTGACCGGTGACCTTTGACCTTGACATTTTTAGATGGCCATATATGACTTATGAACAATGGTGAAGGTTTCAGGTCTCTACGACTTATCGTTTGGGAGTATTAAGCATTAACGGAAACTCAAAATCTTTCAAAGGGCAATAACTCATATAAAGAGTCGTCGAATCTCTTCGGACCAAATGTAACAAAGTTGCGTCTTGTGAAGATGAACATTTTTCTCATTACATTTGATCAGCTATCTATTACGGTTTCCGAGTTTGTCTGATAACAAGGTCAAAGGTCACGGTCAGAGGTCACCGATGACCTTCAACTTGGTACTCAAATTGAAGCTCTCTTCGCACTGATCATTTTAAATATACATGTTTACTATAATATCTGTATCCGTTTAAAAGTTATTCGCGAAAAACCAATTTGCCGAAACGCGTCAAGGGCTATAACTCAAAAACGGTTCACCGCAGAGTTTTTGTTCCAATGTATCAAATGCAGATCTCAATGAGAGTAGCATTTTTGCAATATAATGTTTTCAGAAATTTTTTATCGTTTCCGAGATATCGCGATAATAAAATTTCAAATGGCGGCCATTTTGAAAATTGCGGCTGAAAAAAATTTCTGACCCCAGATTTGTAATTAGGACCACGAAAGCTACCTGGAAACTAAATTTGGTGGAAATCCGATAACTTTGAGAAATTTGCATATTTAGGGGTCAAAAACGCGTAACCGGGGTCGCGACCAAAAAAAATTTTTTTGCATGATAAATCATTGTTACGATATAACAAACAGTTTCCGCCATTCAGATTTTTGATATCGGTTACGGTTTCCAAGTTCACCTGATAACAAGGGTTTTCGATGTTGGGGAGATAACTCCGTTACTAAAAATAGAATTATGTCGTGCCCTCAGATCCGGAATCCTGGTTTGGTCTATGTCTTACGTACCAAGTATCAAAATATTTTGTAGCGTAGTTTTTTGTCATTCGCGGCGGAAATAATAATAATAATAATAATAATAATAATAATAATAATAATCAGAAGAATAACAATAAGGTCTTTCACTTGTGGTGAAAGACCTTAATAAATAAAATAAAAAAAAAGTTTGTTTTGATACTCATAGTCTCTTTTACTCCAATATTCATATTAAACCACAAATGACTAAATACCAATGTTACTGTGAATTTATTTTCTGCATATTCGCATTTCGACAACTTATGTCTCTTCAGTGCAGATAAAATCAAAACGTTTGGAAGACCAAAAACAGATAGAAAACAAATAACCAATATGATCTAAATGTAAAGCCAAAATCAGCTAAGGACAGAGCTTTGATTGATACAGATACTCTTTAGTTTTCAACCAAATTTACAAAAATATTGATATTGCAAGGTTCCAAATAGAATCGGCTTTCGGGTCAGCACCGAAGTACTGACTACTGGGCTGGTGAATACCCTCGGGGACTAACAGTCCACCAGTAGAGGCATCGACCCAGTGGTAACAAATGACTTAATGCCGAACTCACCGTCAATTTATTTTCTGCATATGTGCATTTCGACAACTTATGAATCTTCAGTGCAGATAAAATCAAAACGTTTGGAAGATCAGGATCTCAAAGATGTTTAAAACTGATAGAGAACAAATAACCAATATGATCTATATGTAAAGCTAAAATCAGCTAAGGACAGAGCTTTGCATGAGGGATATACTCCTTAGTTTTCCACCAAATTTACAAAAATTTTGATATTGCAAGGTTCCAAATAGAATCGGCTTTCGGGTCAACCCGAAGTAGTGACTACTGGGCTGGAGAATACCCTCGGGGACTAACAGTCCACCAGCAAAGGTATCGACCCCGTGAAAACAAATGACTAAATACCGAAATTACTGTGAATTTAAAGGTTGTGATAGAAAAGGAATTATTTTGTAACTCGTTATCAGCTTCAACAATTTTGAAAATTTAACAAACATATACTTTCAAAATCTGTTCAGTTTTGTAGATATCCACCTTATACCGCCATATTTTTCTAAAGTACCTAATAATAATGTTTTCCATGGTGAGTAGTTTAGGTAACCAATTAATTACCGAACCATGACATTTTCAATGAATAACAGAAGGATTGGATATGCGGTACCTTTAAACCACCATCTCCAAAGTCATTTATCATAACAGTTCTCTTAATCTTATCAGGTTTATTATCCCATATAAATATGTAGAAAATGTCCTGTATTTCTTTACAGATAGAGTCTGGAGGGTTTGGCAGAACTGTCAAACATTGGACCAAGAGTTTTAATGCTAATATTTTTTATAACTGTTACTTTACCTATATATATGATAAGTATTCCATACATGCAACAAATTCACATTTTTGAAGTCTTGTGTATGAAATTGCACAAAGTCTTGTCATTGTCATATAAATTAATATTAATTCTCAACAATTTAAATTTTCCTGAAGTGTTCCAGAAAAGTTTTTGTCAGGTAAAAGACGGTCATTAGAACCAAATTTGGAACTAAACTATATTGCTTCTGTTTTTTTTTTCAAGTTTACTTTCAATCAAGCACATTCAGTGAAACGATCAAATATAACCAAAGCACTTTCAAGAGATTTTGGATCATTGTCTAGTGTTAAAGACGAGTCATCTGCAAATTGACTTGAGAGGTATTCGGAGTCATTTATTTTCATTCCACCAATATTTGGATCATTCTTGGGTGATGAACTAAGAAGCTTCAGAACGAAAATAAATAAATAAGAAGAAGCTTAAGAACGAGAATTAAAAAATAAGGAGATAATGGAACTACCTGTCGAATCCCCATCTCCAAAGAGAAGAACTTCAACAAGTGACCATTATTGCCAACTGTACTTGTTATATCACAGTGCAAGCATTTGAACCATTTACATAATGTGGGCTCGAAACCGTAAAAATTTAAAGTTCTATCAATAAAAGACCACTCAACCATATCAAATGACTTTTCAAAAGCTATCAAAAGTAAAAGTCCGGGGATTTTACCCTCTTCTAATTTTTCAATTAAATCTATTATAATTCTGTTACATTCACCTCTGTGTCTTCCTTTCCAAAAAACCGTTTGTACGAATACTTGAACACAATCCCATAATGTCAAGTATTAGTACTAGTATACTAGCACTAGCATGCAGACTACACGAACGAGCCTTTTAAATAAGGTATGGGTTCGAAAATATGACAATTATCATGGAAAATTAAGGAGTACACGAGTAATTCTTGAAAAAAAATGCAATGCGATTAAGGTTTCAGCATGAAGAATGATATACTAAATGTACGTTTTGAGACATAACAAATAAACTTTGCATTAAAAAAGCAGCATAAAATACGAAATTGCAATAAGGTAATCCAAAAGTAAAAGTAAAGTTGAGTTGACAGTCACAGTCATAATAGCGAAAACTAAAACAAGGAAAACATTCGTTAAAGAATATTTGAAAAAGTACAGACAAACTGGAAGTAATGTCGTCACAGTAACATAGGAATTTGTGCGTTTTACAGGGAAAATTCTGTGCAAATCACAAGGAAAATAAAATCTTTAAAGAGACCCGACCAAAAAAATCGTTATTCGATTTTTTGTTATCACTGCGTTTTCCTAGAGGTAAAATGCTCATTTGCTACAAATTCCTGTCATTTAGAAGAAGAATACAACTTCAAACGAATACCATACAAGTAGATTAACACAATACCGAAGTTACTGTTATTTTATTTTCTGCTTATGCGCATTTCTACAACTTATGTCTCATCAGTGCAAATCAAACCATTTGGAAGTCCTTTAACTGTAAATCATTTTCAAGCTGATTAATGTATAAAGTATGATTTTATTTTTTAGAAAAAGGATGGGCGATGAATTGTATCTGAGTTTAGAGTTCATTTGACTTTCTTTCAATAATGCAATTTGTTATTACACTTAAAGATAAATAACACACCTGAATAATATCTATGATCTATGAACTCTAGTTTGCATAACACAACTTATATATAACGCTTTTGTCCATATACGGCTGTCGTATTTATTTTATCAGTATATGGTATTTACTCTCAAAGAGACAAGAATAGGTATATGATTCACTCACTTTCGTTCCCTTTTTTCAAAACATCCGTCTATGGTGTTGCCACCTATACTCGGAAGAATTCAGACCCCCAAATAAAGACAATGAATTATCTTTGTTGAGAGAAGTATATATAATTCATTAATATTCGTTACTTTTTTTCAAAACAGACGTCTATGTAGAGACAAGTATCTATGTAGAGACATGTATCTATGTAAAAATAAGTATCTATGTAGAGACATGTATCTATGTAAAGACAAGTATCTATGTAGAGACATGTATCTATGTAGAGAAAAGTATCTATGCAAAGACAAGTATCTATGTAGAGACAAGTATATATGATTCATTCACCTTCATTCCTTTTTTTTTCAAAACAAACGTCCACTGGCACTCAGTAGAGATTAAAGTATCTTTGAACCTACAAAATGCCCAAACTTTGGAAAAGGCAGTTTAAGGATTCTCACTCTTGATGTTGATTATATCAACGATTTCTTAACTTTTTTAAATTGATTACGCATTGTAGATTCAATGAAATGCTAAAAAGAAATATATAGTCCGTGTGCATTTAAGGGAGACGGAAGACTTTCAAAATTTGGCGGGAAATGGATTTCTCTGAATTTTCCCTTAATTTAATATAAGGACTATTTCTTATCTGAAAGTTAAGAAGCTTATCGAGAATGTTATGAAAACTTTTCAGGTGTCTTAATTTGTCTTATTGAAGACAATCATGAAATAAAAGGTAAGGATCCTCGTGCAAAATTCTTCAAGCCATTGAACTGAAAAAACCAGAAGAGTTCCAAATTTTGACACAAATTGAAAAACGTAATGACTGAATCACCTTAAGTTATATTTCTTATGGCCTTGGTTATAAAGATGTGTTAGTAATTCATGTCCATGATATAATAATTCCAAAGACTCTGCCAGGTATCTACGTCTGTTTCATTAATGAAATAATAAATCAAAATAGAAAATAAGAAAGTTTTTGATTTAAGGAGGTTTGCTCCTCATATTTTCGGATTTCTGTCAGATTTACAGAATCCTCGTGTTTAATCCATTTAAAAGCATTATAATTTGTTGTCAATTGACCCCCTCAATTTTTTCCATAATTTCATTCTTTACATCTTTGTGAGCATTCTGTAAAAAAAAATCATTGAATCCTCTTTATTCTGTCACATTCACTCGTAGTCAAATCTTGGTAATGTTAATCCTATGAAAAATCAGAGGAGTACAGTTTCCCGCCAAATTTTCAATTACTTAAATGTCAAAAACGAGATCATCAACCTATAATTTTTTTAACTTAAATGTTATCATTTTTTTATTTGTCTAACTAAAAATCATGATTATTTGAAATCCTATTTATTATCAAACGGAGTAGCGAACTCCCTTTGTAATCTTTTGACAATTCAATTCAGTTGAGTAGGATCAATTTTTGCAAAGGTAACATTTCTACCCTCACTGCAATTTAAAATACAAATGAAGTAAAATTTAAAAGTGTTTTTCTGCATGGATTTGATCTCCACTTCGAGTGTGAAAGAATCTTGCATTGTTTGTTGTCCAAAGAATTTAATCATACACCTTGACAAAACGATATATTGTTCAGTGTGACTCTTTGAATGGATAATTGAATCATTTTAAGCTAGATTCACGTCTTCCCGGATTTGACTGTATCTATTTTGCTTTTTTTCTAGATTGACTCACCGACAGTGTGACTGGTGCTGTTAACAACAAAGGACATGCAAACCCTTCCGGCACCTGAAGTTATCTTTCCCGAACACTTGAGGTCACCCTTCCGGAACACCTAATGTGACTCTCAGTTTCACTGTGAGTCCCTTTATTTTGGAAGGTGTGTTTTTATATCTGCTTTTTTTAGCTGTCTTACGTCATTGTTTTCTGCGTTGTGGTCTCTTTTGGCCATGTCCTTGGACTTCAATTTTCGTTATCACCAATTCTTTTTTTCTTCGGCATGCTACTACCTTTGTTCAATACAAAAGTGTTAAAATGTGAAATTTAAACACCCAAAGTGTGAGAAATGTTTGAAAAAAACTAAAATTGATAGAAAGACATGCAAGAATAAAAAAATCTATGAAAAAAGCACATATGAAGAAGGTAATAAAATNACAAAAACAAAGAAAAAAAAAACAAAAAAAAAAAAAAAAAAAAAAAAAAAAAAAAAAATAAAACAAAAAAACACAAGCAAATAATAAATAAATGAATAGATAAATAAAAAAAATAAATAAATTAAAAAAAAACTAAAAAAAAAAAACTAAAAAAAAAACGCAATACACTCATGAGGTTTATAGAATGGCAAGCTATAACTCTTCATTCGATAAATTCCCGAATATAATTGTACTTAGTATCGGTTGTAACAAAACTCCAATATTCGCATATTCACAATATTTTAATTGGGTTCCCTGTGTTATCCCTCCCAATTTTCAACATGATGGCACGTAATGCTATCTTGTATACTATGTTGAAAGTTGAAAGTCATATGGATTTTATACCAATTTTTGTTAGAAAATACTGAAAAAACGACAAATTTTAACTTAAGCGAATGGAAAAAAAACAACATTTTTCTTTCAAAGCTTTTACATTTCCGGTCAAACTAGATATTTTTCGTCAACACTTTGATCCTCTTTGGAGCCTGTTTATAAGACGGAAATATCCCGGAATATAAATCAACATGTCTCAGTTAAGTTACTGAAATGTTTGCACACCTTACTGCCTTTAAGCTGTCCATGGGAACAAAATGTTGTCAAAAAAAATTAAGCTTTTGTTTGGTGCACTTTAGACTGAAAAAAAAAACGGTAATAAGTGCATATAAATACAAAACTGAACAAATCTGATAATGAATCAACCCCCTTTTGTATTTCGCTGTATAGCTTCAAGGGTTACTGATTATTATTTCTGTTTTTGTATTTTGTTTTGTTCTTCTTTTTTTGCAAAACAAAATGTTATGTTCATGGAATATAAGAAAAACTACACTTAACGCATGATTATTGATTTCCCCTTTAATGCCGAATTCAACATTTGAACTTAAAATATTTCGCTTCGCACAGACTTAAATTATTAATCGGAAAATTGTTTTCAGAATTGCAAATTTCTTTTCGCTTTAAACTCTTTTTTGCTCATCTGGCTTTAACTACGGATTGCTTTTGCTATCACTTGCGTCCAGTCCTGTCCATTATCTTTCCATCCTCTTTTTGTCCGCCCATCCGTCGTCATCGTCCGTTTGTTTCTAGTTACCTTTTCCCCTCTAAAACAAATTGGTCAATTAAAACCGTAACTGTATATATATATTAATTTTCGCGGTTTTAAGGAATAACTACAATTTATTCTGATTGTTTCTCGCATATTTACTGGATCTTATTTTCGCGGGTTTTTGTCAAATGCGAAAATAGCGAAATAGTACACAGCAATTATTACTCTTATTCCAAAGGAGGATTCCAAAGCCGGCAGATTCTACCTCCTACTTTAACTCCATATCAAAACCATTGTTTCGCCCAATGATCAAGAAAAAAAATATTGAAATTCATTGGATTTCCATTCCTGCCCTCATGTGAAACACATTTCGTCTGAAATATAGGACACTACGGAGTGTTCAAAGAATATAAGTGATAAAATACCGAAAAAAAAAAACAACAACAAAAAAAAAAAAACAATTTCCCTCTCCTAGTAGCTGCCACTCACATTATTGTGGTACAAGCATCCCATTACGTCAAGCACATTAAAACAATTTTTTTTCAACAGGATAACACAAAACCGCAGACTTTGCGAACTAAAATAAACTAATCGCACGTGGTTATAAAGATCAAAATATCTCTCCTTTTTTTGAAAAGCAGAACATATCGATAGAGTAACAAGAAGAAATACAATAGAACGGATTCTCCATGAACTAACATACAATCCAGACCTACAGCCGATCCAAAGGGTCATACACAAACACTGGGAAAGGATTCATGCCTGACATAAATTATAAGCTCCACTTTTAACATATTTTCGCAAGCCAAAAAGTATAAAAGACAATTGTTTCAGCTAAAATACATAAAAAAGACAAAACCAATACTCGGAAGCTACAGGTCTTGTAGTAGAAGTAACTGTGCTTGATGCAGAGCTTCTCATACCGGAAACACATTTTCCAGCACTTTGACTGGACAACAATACACATTTTATTCGGACTCAAATTGCAAATCAAATTATATTTTATTATGTGGACTCAAATTGTAAATCCAAGTACTGTTTTTATCGTTTATACATGAAAGTCTTGAAAATAACAGGATTTTTGGGATAAATTAAAAAAACGATAAAACAATCCCGTTCGTTAATTGCAAAAAAGAGGGACTGTCCTCTTACTAAGCATTTTTTTAGAACTGGTAATCTGTCTGAGGACATTACATTTTCAGATCATTGAAAGCAATTTATGTTGCGATAAAGAAGCCCACAAACACAAAAGAGAAATTTTGGATATATCAGCTAGGATCATTTGCGCCTGGTGTAGAGAACAATTCGAACAAACCTCATCCGTTGTGATTTGGAGTTAAAGTATGTTAAATTCATAATATAGTTTTTTAAGTGCCATAACAAACCAGAGGTTGTCGGAACGACAGCTAATCCCGCACTTCCCTGTTTGACACAGAAAATAGTTGTTTTACAACCGGGCATAATTTTTTTCAATATTTTTTAAATCAAAATATTGATAGTCGTTATTGTTAAAAGGAAATTTAAGGATATATGATTGTAAGCCAGAAATAAAAAAAAAGATATGTGGCCTTTGAGACTTTCAGGATATAAACCAAAACTGGAATCAAATATTTTTGAAATCAAATTGATGACCGTGTTTGCCTTAAATTAAAGAAGCTATTTGAATATGGTTGCCAGGTAGAATTCCAAAAATAAGTTGTCTTTGAGACTTTCAGGAAATTTACCAAAATTGGAATCAAATATTTTTGAAATACATTTAGTTAAAATGTTTGCCCTAAACTAAACAAATTATTTCAGTATGGTTGCTAGGTAGAATTCAAAAAAAAAAAAAAAAAAAAAAAAAAAAAGTGGTATTTGAGACTTTCAGGAAATTAACCAAACTTGGAATCGCATTTTAGAATTCTAATTATTCAAAATCTCATTGTCTATCAAAAATTTGCTAAAATACGTAATTATATGCTCAAATTGTAAGAGCTATGAGTCTTTGACATTTTCAGGAAATTTACCAAAGTTGGACCGAAATCAAAATTCCAGAAGATTATTACAAATCCACAGACCATATGCAACAATTCTCCATAAAGATTTTATCCCTAAATCCAAAAATATAGGAGGATTTTGTGTCACATGCCACATGTGTCAAAATCCATATCTTGGGCCTCTTGTTTGCATCAAGATAAAAATAAAAAATCCGAAAGCTTATTGCGTATCTACAGACTATATGCAACAATTCTTCATCAAATTAATCCCATAAATCCGTAAATGTAGGAGGAGTTTGCGTCACATGTCACATGTGTAAAATTGACATCTTAGAGGAACTCTTGTTTGCACAGAGCAATATCAAAAATCCGAAAGCTTATTACGCATCTACAGACTATATGCAACAATTCTACAACAAAATTAAATCCCTTAATCAAAATATGTAGGAGGAATTTGAGTCAAAAGAATAGTGTGACGGAGGGACGGACGGACAGACGGACGGGCGGACAGACAGAATAAGGATATACAATTATTTGAAGAAAGTTCGGGGATAACAAAGACTTATATATCAGTTCAGTATTCATACGTTTCTCACTAGATTATACATCTTTTGCTATTGCTTTTGTGGTTTCCAAACAAATGTACTATCGATGTACTGATATCAACAAAAATATTTTACAGATATTTTAAATGTCCAGCTTTGTTTGACTAAGATTCTTTATGGATTTATAACAACCGAATTATTTAGGAAATTTGGTAATCATTTCATTTTCTTTTGAACATATTCTATCCTTAAAATTCACACGTTCCTTTCTATCCTAAAATAATTGTAAAGTCATAATAACCGCCTGTTTTCTGTCTCGTTTTAAATATATTCTTTGATACATGTTTTCCTTGCCGATTTTGGCCTTTATTACTTTGACCGTCGTTCTTATTTGTTCATGTGGGACCAGCATAGACGTGTATAATAAACAGTGGCACACTTGTAGGCCTGTATCGCTCACCCGGTGGTTACGGATCAATAAGGATTTTCCTTTAGGCTTTATTAATTAATTGGTGACAGCCAATTGGTAGTAAAATCATTCACCTAGTAGACCACTGTCATGTTAAAATGCCTATCTAATAATCATTTGGTTTTCAAGAATAATCGTTTAACAACATATTCCCATACGGTCCTGTTATAAACAGGTGGCCATCCGGTGGCCTTTTTGATTTTTGATGGGTACAAATATAAAACCTTTGGAAGATGACCATCAAGTAACTATGTAAGTCAATATCATTTTGATAGAAGAAATGGTTTTCAAGAATTTGCAAATTTCGGCAAGCCTCGTTTTCAAACATTTGCAAAATTTATTTAACTCGATGTGAGAAATTTCATAATCAACTTAGTTCTCGTTGGAGAAACTATATTTCCCCGGAAAACGACAGCATACGTAGATCTTCTCATGTTTAACATCTTTGAAATTTA
The DNA here is from genome assembly GCA_002080025.1 of Modiolus philippinarum. Classification (NCBI taxonomy): domain Eukaryota; kingdom Metazoa; phylum Mollusca; class Bivalvia; order Mytilida; family Modiolidae; genus Modiolus; species Modiolus philippinarum. The sequence goes on along the minus strand of MJUU01007452.1, from coordinate 25,127 downwards.
ATATAACCACTGCCTCCCACTGTTCATTGTATAATACGTATGCTTCCTAAATTTTGCAATTTTTTCGGCAAAAAGAGCCATTACTGAAGGACAGGTTTTCAAATTGTCTTCAAAATTTCAGTACGACTAGATTTTCCATGATTATTTTAACTAGGTCAGATTTTTTTATATCTGCCATGTTTTTTGAATAATATGCAAAAAAGCCACGTTTGGTTACAATTGCTTTTAAAGTTTCAGAGGATAATAATTTTGAAATTGTTGTGGGGACGGATAATTGACGACGGACGACGCACGCGAAGAGGTGTTGAAAGCTAACGTGGCCTTCTAGGCCAGGCGAGCTAAAAACGTAACGACGGTGAATGAATCATAGATACTTTCCTCTTTGTAAGAGATGCCATGTACTTTTAAAATAAAAATCCCTGACTTTTATGTACAAATACTTTATATATAGGTAGTGTTATACAAACATTTTATGTAAATTAAGTTATACAAGTTAGAGTGCAAATATCGTAAATTTGGTATATTTTTATATCGTAAAGTTTGAAAAAAAAATTGCATAGACGAAAGAAGTCGAATGAACTCTAAAATCAAATACAGTTGACAGCTTATCGATTTTCTAAACAAATAAAATGCAAGTTCATACTTTATTCATGACTACTTCTTCTAAACGATAGAAATTTTTAGCAAATAAGCAAATTACCCATTATAAAAGTTGTTGTTGCTTCTAATTCTATTGCGTCGACGTTTTTCATCCAAAACATGTGAGCATGTGCCACCTTTCATGTTACATGTGAGAGTCAGCATGATAATATCAAGTTGAAGCATGATTTAAGAGTGCAAGAAGGTTATGGTGTTTTTAGCCGAGTTATAATTCGATGAATGGGGTCTTGGCGTCCGGCTGTCCGGGCGTCCGGGGGTCCGGGCATCAACTTTTGATTTCCGCATGATATCTTAAGAACTACACGTCATATCTAAATGAAACTTTGCACAGACATGAGTTATGATTAGAAAAAGGATCCTGTTGATTTTGAAGTTTGTGCAACAAAGGTCAAGGTCACAACTTCTAAAAATAGATAAAAAATTTGACTTATCTGTTTCCACACAATATCTCCAGAACCACATTACACATCCAAATGAAACTTGGCGTAGACATGAGTTATTTTCAGAGTTGGAACCCTACCTATTGTGAAGTTTGTGCAACAAAGGTCAAGGTCACAACTTCTAAAAATGTAACAAAAATTAATCATTTCAATGAAGCCTAAAATCACAATTCTAGTATTATTTGATAATAAAAATCGCTAAAAAATTGTTATTGTTCATACAAGAGAAGTTTTCATATTGCTAGAACATGTAAATTCATTTTGTAGCGCTAATTATGTTCACCAACACACTTTTCTTGGGTGTCAATAACTTAAAAATAAGATATATCGAAAAGTCAAAATTAAAAAAAGGAAGGTAATTAATTTAATGTGAAGAGGTATTCAATATTACTACAACTCTTTTGCAATGTCCAGTAAAAATGAAATCTTAGATGAAAAAAATACATTTGTGTTTTCCGATTTTTTGTAAATTTTTTATTTCAGCAATACATATTACCCGAATTATAAGGGGAACCCCTGCTCAAAGTTTTTTTTTTTGAATGGTGGTCTGAAATGGGTTGTAATGGATAGCGGAGCTTTCAGTTGCCATGGAAACCAAACCAGAACACTGAATATTTAAAAAAAAAATGTTCTGCTCCATATTTTCCGTTACAATATAAATTAGATTATAAGGTGAACCCCTGCCAAATTTTTTTATGAAAGGGGGACTCAGAATGTTTTGATTTCAGCAATACGTATTACCTGGACTATAAGGGGAACCCCTGCCCACATTTTTTTGAATGGTGGTCCGAAATGGGTTTTAATGGATAGTAGAGCTTTCAGTTGCCATGGAAACCTAACCAGAACGCTGAATCTTCGAAAAACAGTATTCTGCTAAATATTTTTCCTCACAATTTTAGAAATATGTATAAACTAGATTATAAGGGGAACCCCTGCCAAATTTTTATTTTGAAAGGAGGACTTAAGGTGTCTCAGTGGTATTATTCCGCCATTTTTATGTAATACTTGTTCATTTAGGTTTGATTCATTAAAAAAAAGGAAAATAGTTATATAAAATGTAAAGAAAGCTTTAAAGTATTTGAAATTATTATTCCTAATCACTTTAACAACATTTTCATTCCAAAAAGATGAACTAAAAAGCTGTAAATCTGTTGCTGGATTTACAGAACTCAGAAATTATGCAAGGGAGATAATTTCATCAAAGAATTTGACATAGATATCACTAGAGAAATTAACATTTCGCAATTTATCCTTCTTATTTCAACGGTGACCCCTAATTTTTATTTTTTATATGTAAACTACATAATTAATTCAAAACACATGTAAAGTATGAACACAATCTATAAAAGATTTTTAAAGCTATCCCCTCATATTGTCATTTTCCCCATCATTTCTATGTAAAATCCTGAAATTTTCAATTTGATTTTTTGCACTAAAATGCACGGTGACCCCAAAATCTTATTTTATATTTTGAACAATGATACAATTATGTTTCTTCACAGAGAATTTCACAAAATTCTATAATAGGGAAATAATACCCTGCAGACACCTTAATTGGAATGTTTTGATTTCAGCAATATGTATAACCTGGATTATAAGGGGAACCCCTGCCAAAATTGTTTTTGAATGGTGGTCTGAATTATGTTGTAATAGATAGTTGAGCTTTCAGTTACCATGGAAACCAAACCAGAACACGGAATCTTTAAGAATTCATATATTTGTTTACAATTTCAGAAATATGTATAAACTAGATTATAAGGGGAATCCCTGCCAATTTTTCTATGAAAGGGGGCTTGGAATGTTTTGATTTCAGCAATATGTATGTTAACCTGGATTATAAGGGGAACCCCTGCCCATTTTTTTTTTGAGAGGTGGTCTGAAATGAGTTGCAATGGATAGTGGAGCTTTTAGTTACCATGTATACCAAACTAGAAACAGAATTTTTTAGAAAAAAGGTAATCTGAAACATACTTTTAGAATTTCAGTAAGAACAAAAAACTGGATTTTAAGGGGAACCCCTGCCCAAAGTGTTGTTGCTTTTTTTTTGGAAAGGGACTTGGATTGTTTTGACTGCAGCTATCAGCAATACGTATCACCTAGATTATATCCCTCCCAAATTTTTAGTCAAGTTAGTTTTCAAATATTCTTTAAGGATGGTCACTCCTCGGGTTTTTGAAACTGTCTCTGACTTTCGGAATTCTCATATTTTATCCATCATGATGCATCAGAAAATTTTGCACACTGACCTCCAATTTTCTTTTCAAAATATATTTGTATATATCTTGAATAAACTTCTGACAAAATTAGATGAAATTCTTGATATATCTTCATTGTATTTCAAAGGTCGATTGCCTAAATGCAAAGTAAATGAAAAATCTAGAGGAGTTCGGTTTCCCGCCAAAATTTCAGGCACTTTAATCTCAAAAACGAGCACATTGACCTATCAATATGTTTTGCTCAAAATGATGTATGATCGATGTTCTGATAAATAAGCATACTGATTTCAAATCCTTGATTTAATAAACTTGACGAGTGACCATCCTTAACGACAGTTTTACTACCGATTTATGTCATTTCGACTGTAACTGCTCTTCACAGGTTTACATATGAAAACAGAACAGACGTGAAAATGAACCAGTGGCACACATGTGAGCCTGTATTGCTCACCTGATGGCTGCTGATCAATAAAATTTGCCTTTAGGGTTAATTGATTAATGTGAGGTAAAAGCAAATTGGAAGTAAAATCATTCACCTGGTACATCGCTATTATATTAAAATGCCTTATTAATACCCATAGGTTTTCAAGCAGAAAAATGAACAACATCTTTCCATAAGGTCCTATGATAAACTGTATTTCCCAGTGACGGCCATTTTGGATTTCTGATTGGTACAAATACTAGTATATAACCTTTTGTAGAGGACTATCAAGTAACTACGCCTTTTAAATATCAACTTGATACAATAAATAGAATTTACAAAATTTTCCCTGAGGTTCCAACGATAAGCTGAAATCTGCAGTGGCGGCCATTTTGGATTATGATTAGTACCTTAATCATACATTTGTTAAATGACCATCATGTTACCATTCCTAGATTATAAAAAAAACTTGATGCGTGAAATGGTTTTCAAGAGCTAACAATTTACAAGAGTTTACCATTTGAGCCTATGTTCAACCATGCTGCCCGGTGGCTGCAAATTTGGATTTGTGATCTGTACAAATACATTCAATTTGGTATATGACCATCATGAAACTATGCCTAGTCAATATAAACTTGATATGTGAAATTAGCAATTTACAACATTTACCGCCAGGTAAAATGTTGAACTTATATCTGCAGTTGCGGCCCTCTTGGATTTATAATCGTAAAAAAACATACATTTGCTTAATGACCATCATCTTACCATGGCCATTAAATATCAACTTAATGTAATAAATGCTTTCAATACATTAACAATTTATTACAAATTCCCAGGTTTTGAGTTGTGATTAGAACAAATACAAAATAATTTTAAAGATGACCATCATGTTACAATGTCTAGTTAATATTAACTTGGTATAAAAAAGTTTTCAAGAATTAGAATTTACAACATTTTCTCATAGGGAGGAGTGATAAAATAAGATCTGTGGTGGTGGCCATCTTGGATTTATGATCCACACTAAAATTATATATATCTTTGGTGACAATCATATTAAAATGCCTAGTTATTATGAACTTGATGTATGAAACAGTCTTCAAGTATTAACAATTTGTAACATATTTCCGTAGCGTCCTATATTAAACTATGTTCCCTGGTGCCATCTTGAATGAGATGTGAACCTGTGAGTCATATGGCAAATTTGTATTTCTTGATAAGCTGAAAACTTTTACTATTCTAACTACAACTCCATCTCAAATAGTTTTCGAACTATAACTCAAAACATAAGAAAAACAATATGAAAATTCAACGAAAAATTGGATTTTTCTTCAAAATGAAAGCATTGGCAGATCTTGGCATACTAAACGTCTTTGAAATTATAAAATAACCTCTATCGCCAATTGTTTGATATATATTACATACATTTTGCAAAATTTTACGGAAAAGGGATATTTACTCTAAGATGGGATTTCTAATTTTTCTTCAAAATTGCAGGAAAAGTAGATGTTGCCATGCTGATTTTTTTTAACCAGGTTAGATTTTTAATATCTGTCAAATTTCTCAGTCATCTGAAAAAAAAACAAAAACAAAACAATTTACCCTTTGATCTATATTTAGTCCGAGAAGCCAAACTGTCTGCTTTTCGGACTATTCAACCTTGAAACTGAAATCAAAGATGATGGTTCAGGCCAAGTTAGGTAATATTTGGCCCAGAAGTTTCAGAGGTCAAGAATTTTGAAATTGTTAATGGAGGGATGATAAACAATGGACGACGAATGCAAAGTGATGGCGAAAGCTCACATGGTATTCTAGGCCAGTTGACAAAAACAAAGTTACGACGGTGAGTGAATCAATATACACGTCTTTGCCGTGTACTTTTAAAATAAAAATCAAAAGTACTTTATATATAGGTTGTGCTATACACACATTTTATATATGTTGAGTTATACAAGTTAGAGTGCAAAGATCATTAATCGGGAATGTTCTATATCATACAGTGTGAAAAAAATCTGCAGTGGAGGCCTTTTTGCATTTATGCTCCGAACCTAAATCATGCATTTGTTCAATTACAATCATGTTACCATGCCTAGCTTATATAAAAAAATGATTCTTGAAATGGTTTTCAAGAGCTAACAATTTATAAGAGTTTACCATATGAGCCTATGTTAAACTATGCTCCCAGATGGTTGCCAATTTGAGTTTGTGATCTGTACAAATACGTTGAATTTGGAAGATGACCATCATGAAACCATGCCTAGTCAATATAAACTTGATATGTGAAATAAGCAATTTATAAAATTTCCCACCATGTTAAATGTTAAACTAAGATCTGAAGTGGCGGCCCTCTTCCATTTATAATCGGTACAAAAACATGCATTTGCTTAATGACCATCATGTTACCATGACCAGTAAATTTCAACTTAATGTATTAAATGCTTTTACAAAATTAACAATCAATATCAAATTCCCATCGGGTCCATATTTAACTTTGTTCCCTCCTTGTAGCCATTTTGGATTTGTGATCAGAACAATTACAAAATAATTTGGAAGATGACCATTATGCTACCATGACTAGTAAATATCAGCTTGATATAAAAAAGGTTTTCAAGAATTAGAAATTTAGTAACATTTTCTCATGGGGTGCAATGATCAACTTAGATCTGTTGTTGTGGCCATCTTGGATTTAGGATCCACACTAAAATCATATATACATTTAAATGACCATCATGTTAAAATGCCTAGTTATTATCAACTTGATGACTGAAACAGTTTTCAAGGATTAACAATTAATAAAATATTTCTATAGGGTCCTATGTTAAACTATGTTCCCTGGTGCCATCTTGGATGAAATATGAACCTGTCAGTCATAAATAGAAATTGTAGTACTTGGTAAGCTGAACTTTTTTGCTATTCTAACTTTGACTCCATCTCATATAGTTTTGGAAACACAACTCAAAACACTAAAAAATATAAAAATTTAACGAAAAATTGGAAGTAACTTTTATATGCTTCTTTGGATTTTCTACAAAATGATAGCATAGGTAGATCTTGTCATGCTTAACAACTTTGAAATAATAACATAACCTTTATCTCCAATTGTTTTCAATGTACATAAGATATAAAGAACATAAATTTTGCAAAATTTTACGGAAAAGGGGCATTTACTACAAGACGGGTTTCCTAATTTCCTTCAAAATTGCAGGAAAAGTCTTGCTATGCCGATTATTTCTACCATGTTAGATTTTTAATACATGTATCTGTCACGTTATTTTAGTTATTTGCAAAAAACAAAAAACAAAACAAAAACAAAAATTTACCCTTTCTTCATGACCTTCTAGGCCAGGTGAGCTAAAAAGGTAAAGACTGTATCTCTTATGACGAAATGCCATGTACTTTTAAAATAAAAATCACAAATACTTTATATATAGTTTATGCTAAACAAACATTTTATGTAAGTTGAGTTATACAAGTTAGAGTGCAAAGATCAGAAACCGGTATGTCATATATCATAAAGTGTGAAAAATACCAAAATGCACAAATGAAAGAAGTCGAAGGAACTCTAAAATCAGATACAATTGACAGCTCTTCAATTTTCTTAATAAATAAAATACAAGTTCATACTTTATTTATTACATCTTCTTCTAAACGACAGAAATTTATGGCAAATACGCAAATTGCGCGTAAAAGCGTATTGTTGTTGTTTCGACATTTTTTTATCTATAACATGTGAACACATGTCACCAGTAATGTTACATGTTAATATCAAATTAAAGCATGATTAATAGAGTGAGAGAAAAGAATTTGTGTTGTTTGTTTTATCTATTATTTTTTTTCATGTACATGATTATTGTTTTGAAATCCTTTTCCAAAAATTTATAACGCCTGAATCTCCAATCTCTTTTGAACAGATTCTATCCTTAAACAAGATGTGTTTGTGAAACACTATGCCCCCGGCGGCAATCATGTCTACAATACAAACTTGCTAAAATTGCAATCACTAGAAATTAAGGTTAAGTAGACATTTGTACAAAACTCCATTAGATCTGTTCACATATAGAATATCAAGCCTCTTACAATCGTAATTAACGAGATAAAAACAACATTAAAATGATGACCTTTTGACCTCTGTGACCTTAACCTTAATGAAATTTTGCATAATGGTGTTCAGCTTTATATGATCAATATACAGGCCAAATACGAATTACAATAGATGTGATCAAATATTAAAATTCGAGTTGCGTTATATACGACAGTCACAGTCATAAAATGGCCTAAATCGACAGGAAGCACAAGCAGGGGTTCAAATATAGCCGAAGACCTTACTGGATTTTCCGATGTTAACAGGTTTAAAAAGATGATTTTCATCACTGTTGGCATTCGAAATCATATAGTCTACCTTTGCAGCTCACCTTACCAACACATTATCATTCATAAATCGACAGGAAAACGTTCGTTAAATAATATTTGAAAACAAGTCAGAAAACTGTTAGCTATGATAGGGATCACCTGAGAGCAATATTTTTATTGAAATAAGGTGAAAAATAAGTCCCGAGTTCATATCGTTGTTTAAGTTTGTCTTTTGTCTTTTATTTTTCTTCTTTTGAAGTTCCTTTGTACATAGTGGAAAATGACTGTGTTTTTCGGCCATTTTAGGTGTTTCTTTTTATTTTACTTTGAATAATGCTAGCACTACTAAAATTTTCTCCTAAACTGTCCAGTAATAGATGTATTTTTAGTTATTGAAAGCAATTACTTATAACTGCAATGTTTGAAAAAATATACTTAAATTTTACAACAGGAAAAATTTGTCAAAAATTTAACACAAGTCAATCGGCACAAGTTTTGAAAAACAAAAAAAAATCTTGTATGTCGCTTTACAACAAAGACACATATTATACATAAAATGATTGCAAATCAAAGAAATACATCTTTAGACACGTATAAGCATGTTCAATGCCAACTGATTGATTTTTTTAAGCTTAGCATCCAAAATCATTAAAAAACATATTGAGAAAATTCTGAATTTAAGTCACATGAATTTTCTTTTTATATGTCGCTTTACAATTAAGGATCATATACTGTATGGTTGGTATATTTCGCGGGGTATTCATTTTCGCTCTATTCGCGTTTTAAAAGATATGCGCGAAAATTTGTACCCGCGAATTTTAACTGTATAATTGAATATCAATGAATAAAATGACTTTTTATTAAAAATTCGCGAATATAAAAACCAGCGAATAAATCCTACTCTGAACACTGCGAAAATTTCGTACCGCGAATGTAAAGCATTATACAGTATTTTATGAGTTGATTATAAATTTAAGATATACACCTATAGACACTCCTTAAGCTTGTACAATGCCAGCTGGCTAATTAATTGAGGATCAGGACAGACAAAAAGATAAGAAACATGCATGCAACTTTGCTCGATATGTAGTAATGAATTCCGTTCAAAACGGTGCCAGGGGCCGTCTTGAACTTATTATGAGTTATGAGCATGGATCAATGTTGAAGGTCTCATGGTGATTTCAAGATGAAGAACAACAATAAAAACGTTTTCCATTACTTGGTCTAATCATGTTTTTGCAGGGACATTGTCTCCTGTGCATTTACTCCACATGCTTTCATTGTTAATCAGAATCTAAAATTATAAAAATGCATATTAACACAAGTCTGATTTTTAAAGATTTTATACCTTCCTTTTTAAACCCTTTTCACCTTAAAATTTATGTTCATTAATAAGTCACATGAATTTCAAAGTATCATTTATGCCGGAATTTCAATGAAAGTATTTGTTGGCCCAAAATCGATTTTATTTGGAAACTTGTAATGATATTTAAATCTTACATTTTCTATCAAACTAAAGAATGTCGTTCATGCATAGCTCCGCCGAAGCTGATTGTTGCTATCTATTTATGTCCTATTGTTATTTGTTCTCTCTCTGCATTTACACATTTTTTAAATAATATTCTTCCAAGTTTTTTTTTTTGAATCTGGACTTAAAAGACATAACTTGTCGAAGTGATCAACTTTAGAAACCAAATTTACTGTAACCTGTGTATTTTGCTAGTTATATGCACTGATACGTTATGCTTATCTTGACATTATGCGTATAGTGTACAGTCTGAAACAATCTGTAGTGTTTGTAAATTGATTACACAATATTACAAAAACATAATTAAAAAAACTTGATTCTTAAATCAGTATGTCTGGTATATAAAACATATTGCAAGCACCTCTTACAGCTGGTGTTTTTCTTCAATTTGATAATAAGAACTATTGATTTATGTTACTCATATATATGAATATTTATTATTTTCTTTTATCTTTAAACCTCTGTGATTTGTTAAATTGTGGTCGCATGATTTTGTATATTTCTTCGAGTTGTCAATAAATTGAAGAATTGACTTTAACCTATTGACCTCTGCTAAAATAGATAAGTAATTACATAATAAGGGGTAAAACACGAATTGACTTTACGTATTGACCTTGCACTAATAAGAGATCTTTACAGTTTTGTTCCCTAAACTGAAAAATTTCTTTAATATGATTAATTTGTCTATTTCTAATATACAAAACAGACATATTCTTTGTTCCATTACTAGAAAAGTAAATACAGATGCAAATAATAACCAACAACAAATCAACAAACATCCTATAAAATTTGGATTTAATAATGTAGATAAAGCACAGAGCAGAATACCACCTTTTCTTCAGGGAACCACCAAAGGACTATTGGGGCCAAGTTGTGTTCTAACTCGCCCATTGGCAGCATAGGAAAGGCTCACCCAGGCAGGCTACAGAATGAAAAATTCCTTCTCATTGATTTTTATAATACTGAAAATTTCCATTTTTATTTTTATTTACATCATTTTTACAATTATTTTTACACTGGAAATTGGATTTTTTTTCTTGATTTTATGAAATCAAAAGCATTAATTATGAGATCTGCATAAATTCCTTCAATAATTTTTAAATGATGTTTTCAATAAAGTTTTCTGAGGATTGAATACATTCATATTAATTTGAACCAAACAAAAATCTTACCTTCGAAAGTGACCCGTGAAATAGTTCATAGTAATCTTCCCTTGTTTTCTTAACATTTTGTACTTGCAACAAATTTTGCTTGATATGATTTGGTCAATCTTTGTGTTTTAGAGATGTAATCGTCCTCTCGGATTTTTAAGGGTTCTTCTGTGACAATTATTTCTTTTTGATCCGTAATATGTTAATTTTAATATTTTATCCACTATTATCAGACTTTAATGTATTTTACTCGAATAAATACTGATAATATAAATCCACTGGTGAAAGAATCTTTCAAAATCAATAAAAAGATGAATGATGAAGGAATTTATACTTGGTATACATTTGCCATGAATATTTTTCACGAGTTTGCATTAGATCCTGAAAACTTCATAAATTCAGACAAATCTTTTAATAAAATAAAAACCCCAACTTAAAGAGAATTGAATAAAGTAATTACAGATACTTATACTTAAATGTTTAGTAAAAAATTACTTTCATTAACAAACGAGTCTAAACTTTTTTTATATAGTAAATTGAAAAAGAATTTCGGTTTAGAAAATTTTTTACTTAAGACGAACTTTAAAAATAGACAACTTTTAACAAAATTTCGTATTAGTGACCATCAATTAGGAGTGGAAATGGGCCGATACAAAAAAAATACTGAGGGAACAAAGATTGTGTCAAAAATGTAAAAATATTGAAGATGAGGCCCATTTCTTTTTAAACTGCACAATAAACGAGACTTACAGATATCAACTTTTTGAAATAATTGTAAATAAACACTCTGAATTTAAAGATATGTCTTTTTTCGATAAACTTAAAAACATTTTAACTCCAGACATAACCCTTTATCGGCTTATGCACCTTTATTAAACAATCATTAGAATTGAAATAGGGTCCACATCGGTCAAAGAGTCGACTGAATTATATTGCATTTTATGTTTTTAAGTTTAATTGTATTTGTAATTCTTGTGTTTATGTTGTATATATGTTTTGTATTGCTTTGGCCCCCAAGGGGTGTAATTTTGCAATAAATTTATTTTTATTATTATCCTTAGTGGTTTTTCAAACTTGTTAGGACATCTCAAACTAGACTCACTGATAGTAACGAGAGAGAAAAAACATGGCATTATTCAAGTTTATATTATAAAGTAGTTAGACAAAGGACAATTACTATACTCTTTAATTTCATGTTAATTTCAGATATAATTATTTAACAATTTGTTCAGATGGACAACACTAATTTTGGTGGATATTGCATGCATAAACGTTTAATTCTTTGATTTACAAACCATTAAAACCATTTGGAATGTTATTTTATGTGGAGAATGGGGGTCAGGGAAAACGTGTAAATAATTAACAAAACGCCGAAGTTACCGTCAATTTATTTTCTGCATATGCGCATTTCGACAACTTATGTCTCATCAGTGCAGATTAAAACCAAAACCTTTGGAAGTCCATTAACCAAAAAACATGTTAAAGCTGATAGAGAACAAATAACCAAAGGATCTAAATAGAAAAGCCAAAATTCAGCTAAGGACAGAGCTATGCATGAGGGAGATACTCCTTATAAGTTTTTAACAAAATTTCGTAAAATTTAGATATTGCAAGTTTCAATATAATCGGTAAGTAATGCAAGAAGAATCCGAGATTACATGTAATCACTCGTAAAATGTAGGGATTACACGTAATCCCGCAGCAATTTAGTGATTACATGTATTCCCTGAATTTTTAAAGATTACACGTTATCCCTGATTACACAGATTTCCTTTCACATATATAAATGTATGACATGTGTAATTACGCAATAGCATAAGAAAAATGTAGTTAATTTATTTTTTATATCTTTTTTACCCAATCGTAGAAAAATCAAAACACCAGGTAGACTTATCATTAAGAAGATTCAAATGTTTGAAATGTATGCATAGTGAAAACATTAGAACCAGCTTTATGGTCTTGATAAAATTTTGATATCGTAAAGCTCTAAGTCACATAGGTATTATCAGTATCATCAATGTTTATTGAAGGCTTGAGTTTGTCTCTCCTCCAATCTGGAGTACTTATAAATTATTCCCCGTGCGAGAGATTTATGCTCTCTTTATATTTCAATAATGGTGTACTTGTTGTGAAAAGAATTTCTCATATACTTTCAAATTTTGGCATTTGATATATTTTTTGTAATTTTCAAAATGTTATTCTGACCACCTGTTTATAAGTGCCCACTTCTCACTATTTTATAATGCCATGTTTTCTTACAACCGACTTGATGAATTGTCTGTGTATCTGTGTTGTGATTGTTAACTACTGTAAAGAAGGAAAGTTTCGCGGCAGCTTTATTTTCGCAATTTTTGCGATAAGGGATGAAGCGCGAAAATAAAACTGTCGCAAATAATTTTATGCATTTGGATGAGTAAGTAGCTCAACCGAAAACCGAGAATTCAAGGCCGCACGAATGAATTTTACCCTGACAACCGCGCAAAACGACGGCGCAAAAATGTCTCGGTTAACAGCAGCTTTGAAGATCGAGGCCTTTGTCGGGTAACACAATACACTTTGAACAGGCGCAAATATTGAGAAGGGGTTAAACTCGTTTTGTTGGATCCACACCCTCCCCCTATGTGTTGTAAATGGCTAAAACAAAAAAAAACACAAAATGACTCACAGTAAAAATCAAACTGGAAAAAAGTCCATCTTATCAAGACGAGTACCTTTACAATGAAGTATAAAAACACACGGGTACTGTCCTGACAAATGCTCGCAGCTACAGACTGACAGTTTTTCTGAAGACCCACGTCTCACTATGTTATAATTTTTTTTCTTACAACCGACTTGTTGAATTATCTTTGTTGTAATTGTTAACTACTTTTGAACATTAAGGCTCTTGTCGGGCAACGCAATACTTGCATGTATATCCTGGAATGTGAGGAAGGAAGTGTAGCTATGAACAAGTCAAGTTGAAATAACTGAATACTATACATCAAGTTAAATCGTAGCCATGAACAAGTCAAGTTGAAATGACTTAATGCTATACATCAAGTGAAATCGTATCCATGAACAAGTCAAGTTTAAATCATTTAATGTTATACATCAAGTTAAATCGTAGCCATGAAGAAGTCAAGTTGAAATGACTTAATGCTATACATCAAGTTAAATCGTGGTCATGAAAGAGACAAGTTGAAATGACTTAGTGCTGTACATCAAGTTAAATCGTAGACATGTCCAAGTCAAGTTGAAATGACTTAATGCTATGCATCAAGATAAATTGTAGCCATGAACAAGTCAAGTAGAAACTTAAAGCTATACATCAATTTAAATCAATGTCATGAAAAAGTCAAGTTTAAATGACTTAATGTTATACATCAAGTTAAATCATAGCCATGAAAAAGTCAAGTTGAAATGACTTGATATACATCAAGTTAAATCGTAGCAATGAACAAGTCAAGTTGAAATGACCTGATGCTATTAATCAAGTTAAATCGTAGCCATGACAAGTCAAGTTGAAAGGAATGTTATGCATCAAATAAATTGTAGCCATGAAAAAGTCAAGTTGAAATGACTTAATGCTACACATCAATTTAAATCGTTGCAATGAACAAGTCAAGATTAAATGACTTAAAGCTATACACATAAATTTAAATCGGTGCCATGAAAAAGTCAAGTTGAAATGATTTAATGCTATACATCAAGTTAAATCATAGCTATGAACAAGTCAAGTTGAAATGACTTAATGCTATACATCAAGTTAAATCGTAGCCATGTCCAAGTCAAATTGATATGACTTAATGCTTTGCATCAAATAAATTGTAAACATGAACAGGTCAAGTTGAAATGGCTTAATGCTATAAATCAAGTTAAATCGTAGCCATGAACACCAAGTTTAAAGGAATGCTATGCATCAAGATAAATTGTAGCCATGAACAAGTCAAGTTGAAATGACTTAATGCTATACATTAAGTTTAATGTTAACAGGACTAAATGCTGAATCTAGTCTAGTATAAACACATTGTTTAATAAATACTGTGCCTCTAATGGAACAACTCTCCAACACCTTAGCATGTTGTTACAAATTAACTTTTAAGAGTAGAGATGCTTTAATCATGTTGTTAGTCTTTATTTTTATTATTCACAGATTTTCAAGCATCAATTTTATTTTCATATACTCGATCAGTGCGTACTATCTATTCAAGAGTATATAATTGTTTTTGGGTACAGATCACAATGTCATGGCGTAGGAAATAGTTTGGTGCTTGGCGACTTTTTATCAGTTTAATTCACCCTAGATCAATTATCTGAATACACATAATTTAAGAGGTGTATTTTTACTTATTTTTTGAAGCAATTTGTTCATGTTTTGATAGTCAATACTACAAATATGCATACACTATCAGGCGCACATATTATTGATTGTCTATTGACCGTTATGTAGTAGAGTTATCTTTCTTTAAATTCTGTGTTTTTAAAATTATAATTTTTATTTTAATACTTGATCTAATTAAAAAATATATATATTCATTAAATAAAATAATATATAGATACGATGGTCTTTAAATTCTGAATTTTGTTAATTTAAATTTCTATTAATAGAATTTACATGGAAATATCTATTTTGTATATATTAAATGTTATTACCACTTTTTTTTTTTGCGTTCGTGCGAGACCTACAAAGGTAGTCAAGGACGTTAAACACCTCCCAGTCAGTTAGCTAGACACGGCTATCAGGTTTCTGTATCTCCTACAGCTTCTGTAGTACGAAATAGAAAACGTAGAAGGGAAATCGTTCAATAAGAGTAGTAATAAACTAATTTATTCATTTGAAGCCAAGAATGGTTTAGTAGATACAACATCCGAATCAGGTAGCAGACAACCTAGTCAAGCCACACTTGGCGTCCGTCTGTCAGTCTGTCACTATTGTCGTCACTGACGTACGTCGTCTCCTGCTACACTTAATGTAAATAGCACAAATGCAGAAATTATGTGTAGTTTTAGATTTTTATTTACTGAGCAGGGCAGAGAACACCAATTAATTTTCCATAGGCTCGAATAATAACATTTTGAGTTATACCATCAATTTCTGAATTTCATTGTACATATGTGTGAACTCTCAAAACTTGCGGAGTGAAGTGAAGTAACTATGCCATTAAATATTGGAGTGGCATGTCAGTTTCAATTTTCCGGCGGATTTAGGAAACCCTGCAGTTCAAAAGGTCAGTTAGTGTTCGGAGTACAGCTACGAATAATCGAGCATTAGTGGTTGTCCATATTTTAAAAACGAGAATCAGATAAAAATAAAAGGATATATGAAGTGAATGTACATGTGACAAAACGCACACGATGCACAAAGAAAACTCCAGTTAATCAAGGAAGGGGTTTTTATAACTATCTACATCTTGATGTCAGTTAACTTATACCAATATAGTTTGAGCTGAAATATTTCATTATGGATATACATCGTATATCAATTAATTTTAGAAAAAAAAGATATGGCCATGTCTTTTCTTTTAGATATACTTAATCGTTCCGTGTAGTATTAGTTCACTTTGATTTGAAAAAAGGATGTGTAATATTTAAATAAAAAGTCATATTATTATTAACTATAATAATAATTAGAATTGTGAAAAAACATAAACAAACAGCATACAAAACTGAAATAGAAAAGACCCCTATGCTCGCAAATATCTGTCAAATTAGTGATTGTATCACATGTTGCAGAGACAAAAATTAGAAACTCCTGGTTAATCCGTTGTAAAAATCAGTAATAACCCGCGTGTGCGAGATTTCCTGTGAGGTAAGTTGATTTTTAACTAACCCCCAATACATGTAATTATAATTAAAACTGCAGAAATGTCAACAAAACGTTTTTTTATTGAATATCGATAAATTGTCATGGATATTATATGTTATTCGGGTTTATATCCCCGGCTCGGGGGATATAGGACGCAGACAGGGAATATAAACCCGTATCCCCTGTGAAGCCCGAATAACTTTTATATTCTGCTAGAAGTGCTATAATTTTTCTATTAAAAGCGTTTAAAAATTGTGTGATTTTGCTACCACGGGGATACGGTCTCATATCCACTGTCAAGGTAACCAATCCAATTGCAGGATTTACCTGGATATTTCACTTCAGCAGAATATTAATTGTAATATCAGGTTAACACAATTATTAAATGACGATGCATCAGTAAGAACAATAACTCTACCATCGGAACATTGTGCCCGTACAGGTAAACTTTGACTAAAATTGCGAGGAGTTCCGATTCTAGCATTGAGTTTACATGCGTGGTGTTAACGATTTCGAGTAGTTGCTAATCTCTGGATGTTGACAGGCATTTAATTCAATTAAAATCAAATAAAAAATACAGTAGAACTTCGAAGGCTCGAACTGCAATAACTCGAACACCATGGATGCCTCGAACCCTTTTTGTGGTCCCTTTGTTCACGTTCAAACATAGTTCTACCTCGATATCTTGAACACCCGGTTGGCTCGAACTGTTTTCAAAGTTTGACTGTAACTTTTTATTATCCAATACATGTGCAGTTTTGACACCCCCAACCCCAATTTTCAAATATTGGTAAGAAACAGAAAGGGCTAATGGTGATTCTGAGAGCTTACGACAAGAAGAATCCAAAGAAATGAACCCCATAAAAATGAAATAAAAAAAATCATAAACATAAACGCATCTTTTTGCTTTGTTTTGTTTTGTTTTTGTTTGTTTGAAAATGATCCTTTTCAAAATTGTACAGGTATTACAGGTATGTGAACAATCGAGTATCCTTGAATATGGGTTTACCCCTATCTTATCTTGTTTATTTCAGCTTTCTCTTATTCTTCAGGGTGTAGAATCCATTATCCGTGATTTCGCCTAAACCCTAAGTACTTTTCAACAAAAAATTGCAGAAATACTTCACTATATATTGCAGATGGGCATCATGCATTTTGTTTAAGAAATAATTCATGGCCGCCGGTGGTTTGTTGGAGATTTTTATATGGGTGCCCATTATTTTCGTTAATATTTTACCCAGAGCGTAGCGTAGCGGAGCGAGGGATAACATAATTGAAAATAATGGACACCCATATGTAAATCGACTACAAACCACCAGCGAACATGGATTATTTCGATTCTAATATGACATTTAATGGTCGAGGCAGACCTATAGTGTATACGGTAGGGACAGTCATTACAAAAGATTTACTGACGTTTTTGCGCACAGAACATATTATGACGTCGTTTATTTCAGCGTAAAGACTGTTGTGACGTCGCTCATATGTAATTGGATATTTACATATGTCTAGTCGTCATGGTTTCCAGTGTTCTCATATTAGAATTGTTATTTTTCTTTACATCTTGTCATAATATCAATGTTATCTCTGTCATTTAAGATAATGTAGTCTTATGTATACCTCCATTATCCACATTTTCTTCTAAACGACTTTTATATTCCTAGAAAACTTGCTGCACTGCTTCAGTATATAATGTGGAGGTGCAACGTGTAATAGGGTCTGTAAGTCTCGTTCAATTTTGAAACTTCCGGGCACATACTATGTACCCGGAAGTTGCGTTTGTAACAAAAGCATATGGCGTTTCAAACAAAAAATGTGGACGTCATAATCCTGCAACGTCATATTTTGGCGGGAAACGTTTTCAAATTACAATGTTATCGCAATTTCTCGGCGTCACATGACGAGACTTACAGACCCTATTTGTCTTGCTTTATTTATGCTATTCCTTTTTTCACGTTGTTGTTAGACTCTTGATTTCAAAAAGATTAATTTTTCTCAATGTAGGCGTCACCCATCATTTTTATTTTTGAAATAATTCTTATATGATTTGCATAATAGGAAATACGCTGATATGATTGGTAGAATTAACTTCCGGTTGCAATTTCTGAAGTCGTTTTATTTTTCGATAGACGACGTTGACCGAACTACATTTAAGTTCACCTTATAAATTCATACGCCGAGTGAATCAAATAGAACAAAAACGTGTCATTGGCATTATAAATGTAAGAATTTAATTACTTATCATCAAATTAAAAGAATTATAAGGATTAAACACCGTTTAAAAGGAATTTATAGGAGTATAAAGGGGACCAAGTCACTCACAAACATATCATAAAACTCCTTCGGACTTTTATTTGTTTGTGAGTGAATTGGTCCCGTTTATACTCCAATAAATTCCTTTAAAACGGTGTTTAATCCTATAGTATTGTGAAGAAAACTGTACTTCAAATGTGATCTGCATCGATTTTGAATTAGGTAGAATAGAATAGAATACAAAATGATTGAATAGAATAGAATAGAATAGAAATGAATATTTTTATTAACCATTCATGTATTTCTGGCATAGTGCATAGAATATATTATACAATCAAAATTTTAGAATAGTAGTTATCGGTCACTATATACACATCAAACATTTTCTTAAAACACTGCAGGTTTGGTTAAGAATGTACGCTGGTCAATTTCAAAATAACAGGGATTCTGATTAATTGTGATTTTTTGTCACAAAATTTTAAAAGAAGTAATTTTAAGCAAAAATAAATAAATAAATAAAATAAAAATGAAAAAAATAAAATAAAAATGATAGGTTACCGATGAAATTATTGAGATACAAGGGTTTGAATAGGTCATCAACGATTACAAATTTGCCTCCTTATGGCACTGTCACAGCAACCTAATTTTGCCTGGATGCTGACCTACTGTCAAAAAAATGCTTGCTTATGCAAAGTTACATGAACCTACAATATACAGTTATTGAGATATGAACTCAGATGTGCATTTATGTAAGTCGATCATGCATAAAATGTAGGTTAAAGAGATCTGATTTTGCTTGGATGCTGACCTACCATAAGATGCATGCACATGCACATGCAAGATCATCGTACCATGTAGGCATGTACAGTACCCGCGATCAGAACTTGATCGTAAACTTGAATGTAAGTCACTCAAGCCAAAAAATATAGGTCAAAGTGACTTAATTTTGTCTGGATGCTGACCTACCATCAGAGATGCATGCATATGCAAGGTGAGATGATCCTACCATGTACAATGACTGCGATTTAAACTTGGACATAAACTTTGAATGTAAGTCACTCATGCGGAAAATGAAGGTCAAAGCGACCAAATTTTGCCTGGATGCTGACCTACCATCACAGATGCATGCACTTACACATGTAGATGATCACACTAATTATAGTTACTGACATATGAACTTGGATGTTAATTTAAATGCAAGCCATTCAAGCGGAAAATATTGCTTAGAGAAACCTAATTTTCTTGGAGGCTGTTAGTCAACCCAAGACGCACCTGCATGCAAAGTTTGATGACCTACCCTGCATTGTTGCTTAGATATAAACCTAAATGCGGACTTGGACCGGACGAAGACGTGGACATGGACGCGGATGCCGGGGATACTCCAATTATAGTCCCCTCAACTTCGTTGAGGTGAACTAAAAATGGCAGGAAACTGAACTCTTCTGCATTTCTCATAGGTTTAACAAGTCCAATAATGAATGTGACAAAATAACACCAATTGAATAAAATTTTGTCAGAATGCTCCAAAAAATGTATAAAATGGAATTATGGAAAAACATTAGGGGGTCACCGGGCAGCTTTTAAATGGATAAAACCAGAAAATTCCGAAAATCTGACAGAAATACATAAACATGACCAGCGAACATCCTTAACATAATCATCTCTAAATTTCAAAGTTGTAAATATATAATTCACAAATCTATTAACAATATCTGTATTTTCGTTTACCATAACCAAATAAGTTTTTTTAATTCCTGATAAACTGTTAAAATGTTCACATTGCTCCAGTACATAACTCATATGAATAATTTTCTTACATTTACGTAATGTGGATATTCAAAAAGAAAATGAATTTCATTCTCTATATTTTTGGTATTGCATAATTTACATTTTCTATCTAATACTTGTATTTTTTTTATATCGAAATTTTCACATGGATCACATTACATGTCACTTGAAAATGGAAAAATGGACGGTGAAGAAATTTTAAAAACTTGCAATAATATTCTTAATATTTCAAGGCATGTAAGCTGCTGATGTAAAATGAAGGAAAGCTCTAGAGACAACCTTTTCCCGGCAAGATTTTGGTGACTTGTGTATAAAAAATTCTAACATGGATTTTCAAAATCTTTTGCTCAAGTTTTTCTGTTAGCAAAGCTTTTCAAAGCAAAAGACAAGAGTTCTAATCTAATTGTTCTGAGACAAGTACTCCCAAAAGAAGACGAACAAAATTTCAATGTACTGTGAAGACTGGTCCAGGGTACGTACGGAACCTTGCAAATTTGTTTTGATCTTTGTATGGAAAATATTATACATTATACTAGCTATGTCCAAACTGTTTCTCCGAACTACGCGTTCGATACTCAAAATTTTATTTACTTGGTCTAATCTCCCTTTATAGGTAACTGAATGCAAGTTCATTGATTACAAAATCAACGATTATACTTTATTTGTTAACATTCAAATGACATGTTGTATTATTGAGATGTTGAAACTGTTAACGTTTGGTACGTTGACTGGAAACTACCTGAAAACAAAAATGTTGTTTAAATCCTATTTGTCTTTAAAAATACAAAAATACCAAAGTTGCATCATGAACATTAAAATTTTGCTATGCTGTACACGCGTTTCAAGGAGTAACCTCTCACCAGCAGCATTAGAATCAAATAATATGGAAAGCAATAATCAAAAAAAAAAAAATAGTCAGAAAAGAAGTACTCAATACCAAAAAATACCCAGATAGGAAGCCAAATTACACAGTCATAATATTCGGAAAATTTTTTATGAGGGTTATACTGCAAGATTTTGTCATTGTAATCTTATTCTTATTTGACAAGCATGACAACTATTGGCCGATTTTCACTGTTAGAAACTCTTACCCAACATGACTACAGCCTTGTTAAGACTCGAGTTCTACCCCAGGACTAAAAGTATGAGGCCATGATAAAGACTTCTGTGAAAACTCCAATCTGATTGGTCCAATTTATTACTTCCACATTGAAGATTCAAACTCCAGATGATACTCTACGTTTTGCAAGTTTCACTCGGGTTCTATTGGGAAAAAAATTACATACCTAATCAGAATTCATTTAACAAAATGATTCTGACTCCTTCGCTTCTGCAGAGTTCCAAGTGAAAACAGCATTAGATACAATAGGTACCCTGTGATGTAAAATTAAGCATATATATTCTCGCAAATAATTAGGAACTGTAGAAATGTAAAAACAAAAAGTGAAATATTGTTCTACTAAAACAAAAACAAAATCACAATGATTATAACAATATAGCTAATACAGTTTATCATGATGGTATACGATGATATCGAATGTTATATTTTAGTATTCTATTTTGTACGTTTTTGGTTGAACTTCTGAATAAGTACGTCCATCTCTCTTGGTATGTCAGTGGACTTGATAAGCTTAGTTTGCGTTTCTTGTCATTTCTACTTTTCTTCGATCACAATTTTCTTCAGATTTTGTGAAGTTTGATTGTTTGATTTAATATCACTCTCGTCTGGACTGACGTTACTATCCTCCATATAAGAATCTGTTTCGGTCTTCCTTTGATCACGTTCTTCTACATCATGACCAGCCCTGCCACATCCGGTGGATACCGACTCATTTTTACACTCGAATTGAGTATGCCCAATTTGTAAACACTTTGTACATTTTATATTTGGGTTGGTAATAATCAGTTCATTACACAGGGGACAAGTGTCCTTTGACCTAATCCATTTCCTCAAGCATATTTTGTGGAAAACGTGGTTGCATTGAGTTACTTGGCATTTCTCATATCTTGATGACATACGATGCAGACGTCATTGTGGTTTGAAATTTCATCTTTATAGCATCGGGTAAGGTAGCAGTAAACAGTATAATTTCCTTACTTTGGTTAAGAACACTTTTCAAAATAATACCTTTGATGTAAATTTGGATGTAACTCAAATTCAAAACAAACAAAATATCAAAACTAGAAAATGATCCAAATATTACAGTCCAAACGGAAAAGCAAGCGGTACCTACAGAAATACAGAGTGTAACAATTTCAAACAATAGGCGGGTATAGAATATAATATCATCAAAATGTTCCCAAAAGTGAGAGAGTAAAAATAAAAAGAAATAATTGTACCGTGAGTACTGCTGTAGTTAAGTAAATAGATATGCTAAGAACCATACCCAAGTCGTTCATTTCATATGATAGGAAAAGTTTGTATGCTGCAAATGTGTTAACCACTATGGTTGTTAAAAATGTCATTATAAATCGAATGTTAACATACCGCGTATTCTGTTTTGTTTCCTGTTCTTTTGAAATTTGTGTTACCAAAAGAAAGCCTTGATTCATAAGTAACGGTGTTAAAAACCAAAATCTTTTAACCGCCAAATAACCTCTTTCAAATGGATGCAGGTCGTTATAAAACACATCTCCAAATATCATGAAAACAAAAGCAATATATTCCGAAGGTAGAGAATTCTGCTGTTGAATACCATTCCACCCCTTCATTAAAACAGAACATATTTTTAAAGCAAGCAAAGATAGAGACACAAAGATCCCGCCACAAGCTCTTAAAGCAACGACATGACTACAACTTTCTCCAAGAGTAGACAAAAATATCCATTTATATCCCATACGATCATCAAATGCATGATAATGATAAAATATCACCGCTGCTATTATTCCGAAATATATTTCATAAGCTAGTTCAGTTTCTCTCTTATTGCTGATATCTTGCCTGCAACAGTCTCTTATCGCTGATATCTTGCCTGCAACAGTCTCTTATCGCTGATATCTTGCCTGTAACAGTCTCTTATCGCTGATATCTTGCCTGTAACAGTCTCTTATCGCTGATATCTTGCCTGTAACAGTCTCTTATCGCTGATTTCTTGCCTGTAACAGTCTCTTATCGCTGATATCTTGCCTGCAACAGTCTCTTATCGCTGATATCTTGCCTGTAACAGTTAATTTTGTTCTGAAAATCAGAAAACTTTTCTTCCCCGATGGATGATGGATCTTCAATTACATACAATGTCGTAATAACTAACACTAAACTGGTGGCCACAATGACCAAATAAAAATACCAGCTGAACAAAGTCTGCAACATTGAACCCACAACAAAGAAGAAGGCCAAATATGCTTTAAATCGAAGAAATGTGTTGATTTTCAAAATGTACAAAATACTTATCCCGATCAGGAATTCTATGACGAGAAACAAAATGTACGTAGTCACTGAGAAATTCAGCTCGTTCTTTTCAAAACTGAAATACACTGACATCAAATACCAGACGAGGATCGTTAGTGATGTTCCCGTGATAAATCTGAATTCCAGTTTTAAATCATCCAATTTCAAAATGCGAAAACTAAATATAAGACCAATTCCTGCAAAATAAAAATATGTAATTATAAACATGACTCTTATTAATCTCCAACCAATTTAATACTCAACAACGGCATACATGTACTTAGCACACGCGCAAATGTTTCTTCGAATTTATTTTGAATATTTCGTTTCAAAAATGATACATAAACATCATCTATAATAGTTGCCGAGAAAAAAATTACCAAAGTTTTAATACAGTTATATATGCTCTAGAGATAAATTAAATGGAAAATTCTTTTTAAACAAAATCTAAAACGGCGATATTCACAACTTTTAACTGGTGAAGGTGAATACAGACAGTCGAGATCGAATATCCTCCCATGACCCGCGAATCTGATATCCATTCGCACCTAAAAGTGTCAAAGGCACAACTCTATTTGATAATTAATTTATAATATCAAAATATATAAAACAAATAAAAGATACGAAAATTTGAATAAAAAATAGAGAATTATAAGCGATAAACAGAATAAACGATTTTGATTGGTTTAATTAAACCCTAAATACCGTTTTCCGTTTCTGATTGGACGAACGTTAAATATCAAATAGCGATTTCCGTTTCTCGCTTCTCATTGGCTAAAACTATGAATAGCATTTTCGGTTTTAACTCGAATTTCCGATACCGATCGGTATGGCACGCGATAGTTACAAAAATGCGGTATACCTAGTATTTCGAACGAAAACTAGGGTTTTCAGCGAAATACTATGTATACCGATCGGAAACCCCTAGTTAACGTGCGGTATACCTAGTATTTCGCACGAAAACCCCTAGTTTTCGTTCGAAATACTAGGTATACCGCATTTTTGTTACTATCGCGTGCCATACTTGAATTTATATTGAGTTTTCAACAAATCGTAAAAATATATCAATATATAAAAATGCTTATTTATTATGTCACGTTTAGAAAATAGTTCAAGGGAGGTATAGAGTTGTTGTCATTCAACAACGGGC
>MJUU01007451.1:72098-84930 GCA_002080025.1 Modiolus philippinarum | reverse complement strand
ACATAGCAAATATTAGCTTAATATCTGTAACGGTTTAGAAAAAAAGTCCGGAAAACCTATATTTTACCAAAATTTTCTAAGTCCAAGGCCCATAACTCCGTAAAATATCAATGGACTGGAACCAAACTCGATCTTGATCTGTAACTCATAGCAGTAGACTCACAAAGCAAATATTAGCTTAATATATGTAACGGTTTAGAAAAAAAGTCCGGAAAACCTATATTTTACCGAAATTTGCTAAGTCCAAGGCCCATAACTCCGTAAAATATCAATGGACTGGACCAAACTCGAACTTGATCTGTAACTCATAGCAGTAGACTTACATACCAAATATTAGATAAATATCTTTTATAGTTTGGGAAAAAAGTCTGAGTGTGACGGACTGACGGACGGACTGACAGACTGACAGACTGACGGAGTGCAAACCTAAAGTCCCCTTCGGCGAAGCCGGTAGGGGACTAAAAATGTATCGTGCAGAAGTCTTAAGAAAAATCGTAAGTGTAGAATAATTCACATGAGACAGACAAACAAAATTAAATATGTTACAAATCTCAATATAATCAGTGGTTCTGTTGTTTTTATATCTGAAAGAATCATCTCTTTTATACTAAAATTAAAGCCCCATAATGCTATAAAATCCATAATACAAGATAAACAATCAATATGTACAAATGGCACATTCTGGAAAATATAAAAAATATATATGATATATTTACAAAAAATGCTACTTTTAGCATACAGGCCTTCCCCATTAGCATTTTATTTACATACATATTACAAATATCAAACACAAATTACAAAATAATCATATGTAGTCATTAAAAGTTCTTGACATAAATCTTACAATATTAAGTTCCTGTAATAAAAGTAGATATTAACAATAATTTCCTGTTAGAGTCAGTGACATATAGATTCAGAGAAAAGAACTCCCTAGCTAATCCTATATAAAAATAGATAATAGATTTCCAGTGAGTTCATTTAGTTTTCATTTGCCAACGCCTGTACTTTTAATTAAAACAGAACAGAAACGTTAACAAAAAGTTTTATTTATCAAACTAGAAGTACTGTGGTGCACTTTGCCACAAATGAATACCACTGCTTCCCAAATGAAATACAATTCATTAATCAATTGTCCAGACCAAATATGAAATCATTCCCACTCATACAAGCAAATAAAACTGTCTCATTTTTAGTGGTTTACAGTGAAATTTCAACACACGGGCAAACAGGAAGTGGTGATACGTCAGACCTGAAAATGGCTAACACTTTAAAACTCATTATCATAAAACTCCAGACTAAATTTGATATCATTACCAACCATATAAGCCAAGTAAACTGCGATGAAATTTCTCATCCATAGTTGGTTATAGTAAAACTTCAACATATCTACAAACGGGAAGTGGTCATACAGCAGACATGAAAATGGCTTATGCATTAAAACTCATCAAAATCAAGCTTCGGACTGAACATGAAACATATTCAACCAATACACGCTGAGAAAAACTTTGACAAAAATTTCTCCTTCATAGTATTTATAGTCAAACATCAAAGAATCAGCAAACAGGAAGTGCATTCATAACAAATCTGTAAATGGCTTACACATTACTACTCAATATTATAAAGCTCCAGTCCAAATTTGAATTCATTCCCACTTATAGAAGCCAAGTAAACTGTGACAAAAAATTCTATTCTATAAGGTTTATAGTAAAACTTCAACATATCGGCAAACAGGAAGTGGTAATACGGCAGACCTCAAAATAGTTTACACATTACAACTCATTATTATAAGTCTCAAGACAAAATTTGAAATCATTCCCATTCATACATTCCAAGTAAACTGCGACGAAAATTTTCATTGATAGTGGATTATAGTAAAACTTCAACTTATCAGCAAACAGGAAGAGGAATATGGCAGACCTCAAAATAGTTAACACATTACAACTCATTATTATAAAGCTCAAGACCAAATTTGAAATCATTCCCACTCATAAATAAAAACAAGTGAGGGCCCTGAAAGATGTCTCGCCCGTCCCTGCTTGACCCCTAAATTGATGTGAAATCTAAATGAACTTATCAGAAAATTTAACATGCTCACTACACTGCGAAATTAAGGTCACATGCATAAGTCATATGGCAGACTGTCAAGCACTGTCCAAGACCAACCAACATACAAAATATCACTGACCTACCACTAATAGATAATTAGAAACTAACATGTTCACTAGGTCATGAAATTGAGGTCAAAAACAAAAGTCACCTGCCAGATTGACATGTACTACTCAAGACCAATCTACATACTTAATATAATAGACCTACCATTTTTAGTTAATGAGAAATGGACTTCATCACTCAAACTTAACATGGCCACTAGACCGTGAAATTGAGGTCAAGGAAAAAAGTAACCTGCCATAACTGATATGTACTACCCAAGACCAACCTACAAACCAAATATTATCACCCTATCACTTCTTGTTATGGAAGAAATGGACTTAGGCAGAGAAACTTAACGTGGCCACTCCATCGTGAAATTGAGGTCAAGGACAAAAGTTACCTGCCAGACTGACATGTACTACCCAAGACCAATGTACATACTAAATATTATCAACCTACCACTCTTAGTTATTGGGAAATGGACTTAAGCAGAGAAAATCATCGTGGCCACTCAACCGTAAAATTGAGGTCAAGTACAAAAGTTACCTGCCAGACTGACATGTACTACCTAAAACCAACCTACATACCAAATATTATCATCCTTCCACTAGTAGTTATCGAGAAATGGACTTAAGCAGAGAAACTTAACGTGACCACTCAACCGTAAAATTGAGGTCAAGGAAAAAAGTTACCTGCCAGACTGACATGTACTACCCAAGACCAACCTACATACTAAATATTATCAACCAACCACTTGTAGTTATTGAGAAATGGACTTAAGCAGAGAAACTTAACGTGGCCACTCAACCTTAAAATTGAGGTCAAGGACAAAAGTTACCTGCCAGACTGACATTTACTACCCAAGACCAATCTACATACCAAATATTATCAACCTACCACTTCTAGTTATTGAGAAATGGACTTAAGCAGACAAACTTAACGTGGTCACTGGACCGTGCAATTGAGGTTAAGGTCACATGATTTTTTGTCCGTCACGTAGCACTTGATTAGTTCTACCACTGGACCAAATATGATGTTCCTACATCAAAAGGTTTCAAAATATCCTGTATTTAGTACAAGTTAACTCATACTTTGCATGCCTATGTCTCGCTTTCTGTGACTTTCGTCGCGGGCGAGACAAAAAACTGCGACAAAAATTTTCATCCATAGCGGATTACAGTAAAACTTCAACATATCTGCAAACAGGAAGTAGTAATATAGCAGACCTGAAAATAGCTTACACGTTACCATTTATCATAATCCAGCTTCTGACCAAATATGAAATCAATTCATCATATACATGCTGAGAAAACTGTGACCAAAAATGTGTGGCGGAATGACAGACACGGCCATCTCTATATACCTGCCGCTTTTCTTAGCGGTGGTATTATAACAAGTTGTCATGGGTATTTAGTAAAATGTCAGGTTAACACAATTATTAAATAACGATGCATCTGTATAAAATATAACATTGGGCCCTATCAAGTTAATTTGTAAATTTCCATCCACCTGTAACGAAAAATCTGGGGTGGATGGGAGGGTTTTATTTTATTGATAGGAATTTAAAGAAAATTTCTAAATAATTGAAAATAAAAAAAAATTGAGCTTAGAAAAAATGGGCAGGTGGGGATGAGAACCTATTTATAAATTTGATAAGGCCTTACCATTGGAACATTGTGAATGTACAGGTAAATTTGAAGAAAATTACAAGGAGTTCCGAATGAAGAGTTGCATCATTGGAGCGAATGATACGCATGATGTTAACAACTTCAATTAGTTGCTAATCTCTCTATCTATATGTTTCTTTTAAGAGTATACCTCGAACCCTTATTTGAATTATTTTTTTAGGATTGTTGGGGATGGTACATGTGAATAAATGATTACTTTTCGACTACATTGTAATCAAAAATTTTTGTTTAATAACTTTCATTACAGAACTTATGTTGTAAGGTTTAAGGCAAGAAATTATTATTATTACTTTTATGTAATTACTGTTTGACATCTGTAAAAATAAAATGGTGCTATAAAGGAGGCACGGTAGCAAGGCTGTAAGTTATGTAAATATGCTGACTTAGCATTTTTATTTCTTTTATTGGATTGCAGACTTTATCAGTTATTATATACATTTGCTTTCACCCTTTCCTTTAAATAGATGCCTTTAGCCCCCCCCTTTTCAAGGCTACAGGAGGATGCTGTATAAGGCTCTAGGATGAGGATCTGGGTTAATTAAACAAAATATAACTTGGGCTAAAAAAATGAGTGTGTTTCGCACGTGGCTGGGGACTAAAAAAATATATATCGGGGGTCCCAGAGGGGGGATGTGCCCCTCTCTGTCTTAGAGGTTCGAAGGGGGCACAAGCCGCCTCGCTGGAAAGCAAGTGTTGGGGTCATACATCCTCACTAGACAGTCTAGCCTGTAGCTCATAAGGTGGATTTTTAGATTATGGTGAGTTGCGGACTGTAGTATGCACTGCAGATTTTTTTTAAATTTTGAAACCTGAATTTGGACGGCAAAAATTGTCAAAAAATGCATTTTTTGGTCCCTTTCAGGTCCCCTATTGTCTCCATGGCAACAAGAAACCAGGCTGTGAAAGCATTTTTCTGAAGACATTAGGCCAGTGTGTACTTTCAACAAGTATGAACCTTCTGGGTTGAATTTCAAAGAAACTAGAACATTTTGATTTTCTTGCTCAATTCAGAATGGTCAAAAATTGACTTTTCAGCCAAGTCTAAGAAAGCAAAGGGTTAATGGTAATCTTCAATAGTTAACATAAATTTAATACATCTAATATCTTTTAGTTGAAACCTAATTGTTTAAAATTGAACTATATTCAAAATCATATCTACAAGATACATTAAAATTGATAAATGTTTACATATGATACAGAAATGCATTCTAACTTCCTCTATTTTGTACAAACTGAAGATTAAAGCACAGAAAACAATAAAAATTGGACAGTATTATATGTAATGTGCAGACTCCTATCAGTTGAAATATTTTCTATAAACTGTTGATGATTAAATTTAATGTTGACCGCGTGTGGGACAGATAGAGTGCACAGTAACTGTTAATTTGATAAATAAAACTAAAGGACACATGTCCTAAATGCATATGAAATAATCAATATAACATAGACTGATCATCAAACAGAATAATGACATACACAGACAATACACATTTGACTATTGACTGATATCAAACAGTGTAATGACATGTACAGACTACAAATTTGTGTATTGACTTATCATTTAACAGAAAATCTACATATTCAGAACTGTACACATTTGTGTAAACAAAACAAGGACATGAAATTGGGTATTGGATAATAACTGATTTCAAACAGCGTAAAGACATGTACTGATAGTACAAATTTGTGTATTGACTTTTTTCTCACTACTCTGACATCACAGGGTAAATTCGCCTATGATGTCACGGATTTAACCAAAATGGCCGAAGTTGTTTACTTTCTACTTCGTCCCGCTTCACTAGGGAAACACATTTAAAATAGGTTTGAAAGATTTCAGAATAAAAACAAGTGTGGATCGTATTGCAAGGCAAAACAGAAGTCCCCTACCGGTAAAATAATTCTTTGTTATACCAGCAAAAATAGTTAAAGAAGAAAAGTTTTCCAAGCCCAAGGCCCATACTCAGTCAAAAATCAATGGACCCAACCAATATTCAAACTTGATCTGTAACCCATAATGGGTGATTAACAATGCAAATATCAGCTTAATATCTGAAACAGTTTAGAAAAAAGTCCAGAAAATCTATATTTTACCAAAATTTTCAAAGTCCAAGGCCTATAACTCTGTCCAAAATCAATGCACCAAAACCAAACTCGAACTTGATCTGTAACTCATGGTGGTAGACTTACATACCAAATATTAGCTTCACATATGGAACGGTTAAGAAAAATATGGAACGGTTTAGAAAAAAGTCCAGAAAACCTATATTTTACCAAAATTTTATAAGTCAAAGGCCCATAACTCTGTCCAATATCAAATGACAGGAACAAAACTCGAACTTGATCTGTAATGCATAGTGGTTCACTCGCATAGCAAAGATTAGCTTCATATCTGGAATGGATTAGAAAAAAAGTCCGGAAAACCCATATTTTACCAAAGTTTTCTAAGTCAAAGGCCCATAACTCTGTCCAAAATCAATGGACCAGAACCAAACTCGAACTTCAACTTTAACTCATAGTGGTGGACTTGCATAGCAAATATTAGCTTCATATCTGGAACGGTTTTAGAAAAAAAGTCTGGAAAACCTATATTTCACCAAAATTTTATTAGTCAAAGGTCCATAACTCCATTCAAAATCAATGGACCGGAACAAAACTTGAACTTGATCTGTAATTCATAGAAAAAAAGTCTGGAAAACCCATATTTTACCAAAGTTTTCTAATTCAAAGGCCCATAACTCTGTCCAAAATCAATGGACCGGAACCAAACTCAAACTTGACCTGTAACTCATAGTGGTAGACTTGCATAGCAAATATTAGCTTCATATCTGAAACGGTTTAGAAAAAAAGTCAGGAAAACCTATATTTCACCAAAATTTTTTAAGTCAAAGGCCCATAACTCCGTCCAAAAGCAATGGACCAGAACCAAACTCGAACTTGATCTGTAACTCATGGTAGTAGACTTACATACCAAATATTAGATAAATATCTCTTATGGTATTGGAAAAAAGTACGGAAAGCTGAGTGTGACAGACTGATGGGCGGACTGACAGACTTACAGACTGACAGACTGACGGAGTGCAAACCTAAAGTCCCCTTCAGCGAAGAAGATAGGGGACTAACAATATATGTACATTGTCGGGAAATATAAAATTTATTTGTACTCGCTGCCGAACAGGCGAAAAATGCTCAGTAAACCTCTCATTTCTACCTGTTTTTCAAGCTCGTCAAATAAATTTATAGCGATACACGTCTTAAAGTACCCAAGGTGTAACTGCAATTGAAAGAGGAGTCAATTGCAGTTTACTTACCTAGAAAATTTTCCGCAAACCTCAAAAATATTGGATTGAAAAATTTTCTTGAAGAAATTCTCAGTTTATCAAATTGTTCAGTTACAAAAGTTTTGATGAATTTATACAAACTGGAACTATTAAAGGAGAAAAGTGAAGTAAATCTATAATTTTTACAACAATTTGGATAAAATAATAATTATTATTACATTTATTACAAAAATGACTTTTTTATAACTATTTTATTAAAATCAACTTTTTTTTCCAGACAATCACAATTTTTAAAATAAAATTAAAAAGTCACACTTTTTGGAAGGGAGATCACCAAGCAGAACGTATTGCAAAATTTATCAGCTCCCTTTCCAAAATACTGTGTTTTGGGGATTTCTAAAAAAAATTATTATAATTGGTGAATAATCTTCAGTTTATTGTGTAATAGTATATCAAATAATGTATTGGATGCATGGATACAAATTATTTGTAATGTTTTGTTTTATTTTATCAAATACATGCAATAGTGAACTATGAAATATACTTTTCTCATAAAACATTCCAGTTATTTTAAATTCACTAAATGCTTTTAATTGATTGAACTAATACAAAATAATAAGAAATGCAACAAACACAATAAGTCTCCCAAACTTGGGGAGACTTAATAAGAAGAAATCTCCTGAGGTAAGAACATTTTTCTTTGGTTTATATGAAGCTGATTTCTAGGTAAGTGAACTGCAAATTTCAGAAACTCTTCTGTCATTTGCAGTTAAACCACGGGTATTCTAACACGTGTATCGCTATAACATTTTCAAACAATGAACATATACTGTTTATATCCTTAAATGGAATAATGACATGTACAGACTACAGAATAAAATGTAGAATTTATTAACTAAATACGATAAATCCTACTCTAAATCTTAACTAAAATCAACATTAAATTATATAATCAACAAATAAAGCCATTGTAACAATTAAATCTGATAATACATTAATATAAAGCATGATAAATTCTGACTATTTCAATAAAAATCATAATTAGGAAACTGGTGTATGGAAATTTTGATCAAACCTATTAAGATTTTCAAGGAATGTATTTCTAAATTTTACATCAAACTTAAATATACATAAGAAAAATACTCCTCACTTAACAATCCAATATATATTTAGATACCACTTAGTAAAGTGCAAATTACAAAAGAAAAAAAACCCAGAATTATAAGTAAACAAGAATATGTGTCTAACGGACACAATGCCCAGCCTCGCAACTATTTTGAACAATGCTATATTTTGCAATCAGTAAAGCATGAAGTTTGATGCATGTATATATTTTTATTATGATTTTCATTTAATTATACACTTATGGGTATTTAATAAAGTTAAATGATAATATAGCATACATCCTTCACGGAAAAGAAACTTAAACCTATGGATTCATCTTTTTCCATGATCAGTGAAGCATGAAGTTGGTAGTATGGATAAATTTTTATTGTGATTTTTGTTTAATTATACCCAAATGTGTACTTATATAAATTTCATGATAATAGCATACATCCTTCACCCTATAGATAAACCAAGAACTATTCCCCTTTTTCCGTAATCAGTGAAGCATAAAGTTGGTAGCATGGATAAATTTTATTTTGATTTTTGTTTAATTATACCCTGATGTGTATTTATATAAAGTTTCATTATAATAGCATACATCCTTCAGAGAAAAGTAATGTCATCCTGAGGGTAAACCTAACTTGGAACCGACCGTCAAAGGGACGGACAGACAAACCGATGGACGGTCAGACCAGGCACTTCACGTCCTTACTTTCGTAGATGGGGCATAAATACAAAACCAAATTTGATAAGAGATACCTGTCTTTAGTTTTTCCCAAATTTTTTGTAATTGGTTGAGGTGCTTTATTTCTATAAAATAAAATACCAATTTCTTTTTCTTAATCACATTCCATAATGTTTGGCGTTTTCTAATTCACTATCTAATAAAACTTGAATACCCCCGAATTTACTTATCAATACAAAAATACTAATAGACAAAAGAGCAAACCATCGAATAACTGGGGCATAAATCAGTAGCACAAATGTACTTATCTGAAATATACTCCAAAATATACTAGCAAATTTGAATAGGGATTCAATTTCACTCTCGGGTTTAAATTTAATTTTGCTATCTTTACAAACAAACTTTTTATCTTTATAAAACTGTTTTAATCGTTCTTCTTTTTCTTTCCATATCTTTTGTATCCATGAATCAACGCTACCTTTGTAGTTAGGAATGTCCAGTGATTTATGTCGTTTGATGTGGAAATGTACCTCTTTTGGAAAATTTCCCTTAAGGATGTCTGACTCATTCTGAGGGATGTTTACAGGATAACCAACTGTTATGTCTATGATTGAATCGAACAGATTTACTGCAAATAGAAAACAATTGCAATCATATACAAACAAACTCAATGAAAGCTACTTTCAGCAATTGTACAGCTATCTACTGGTTTGTTTGTGTAATCATTTTTAAATGCAGAGAAAGCAGAAATGTCCCTAAGGAACTGCTGATTTTTGGCAGGTAAAAACTAGAGGCTCAGAGACTGAGCCTGTATCGCTCAACTCACAAAATGCTTCTTTGCCATGCATGACAATTAATGATGATTTTAACCAATGGGGTCTAATGTTTAGCTATGTTCTCCATTAGCAACCATGTTTTTTGTTGATCCTATTGAAATGGGAAATTTTTACAAAGGGCCTTCTAAACATTTAGTCAAATTTGCTCAATAGTTTCAAAGAAGATGATGAAAAAGATGGTTTTCTCATACTGGGCTCCAATGTTTTTTGTTGGATCGAAATGAAATGAGCAATTTTTGTAAAGTACCTTCCATACATCATTCTTGTAAAGTTTGGTTGAATTTGCTTAAGTGGTTTTAGAGGAGAAGATGAAAATGATTTTCCCATAAGTCCAATGTTAAACTATGTTCCGCGCTGGCGGCAATATTTCTTTCGGAATGTAACTAAATGAGCAATCTTTGTTGAGGACCTTCCATACACCATTCCTGTAAAGTTTGGTTGAATTTGCTTCTGAGGAGAAGATGAAAATGTGAATTTTCACTTAGGGTCCAATGTTAAACCTAATTTCCGTGCTGGCGGCCATTTTTTTTTGTCGCAGCGGAACAAAATGAGCAATCTTTGAAAAGCTCCTTTGGCACATCATTCCTGTAAAGTTTGACTGAATTTGCTTCAGTGATTTCAGAAGAGAAGATATATGTGATTTTCCCATAGGGACCAATGTTAAACTATGTTCCATGCTGGCGGCCATATTTTTATCAGATCAGAACGAAATGAGCAATCTTTGTTATGAACTTTTTGTACATCATTCCTGTAAAGTTTGGTTGAATTTGCTTGAGTGGTTTCAGAGGTAAAGATGAAAATGTGATTTTCCTTGGGGTCCAATGTAAAACCTAAGTTCATTGTTTTTTTATCAGATCCAAAAGAAATGAACAGTCTTTGTTAAGGACCTTCCATACATCATTCCCGTAAAGTTTTATTTAATTTCCTTCAGCCCTTTCAGAGGAGAAGATGAAAATGGGATTTTTCCCATAGGGTCCAATGTTAAACCTAAGTTCCAGGCTGGCGGCCATGTTTTTTTATCAGATCGGAACTAAATGAGCAATCTTTGTAAAAGACCTTCCATACAAGGTACCTTGAGTACATCATTCCTGTAAAATTTGGGTGAATTTGCTTCAATGGTTTCAGAGGAGAAGATGAAAATGTGATTTTTCCATAGGGTCCAATGTTAAACTATGTTCCTAGCTGGTGGCCATGTTTTTTAACGGATCGGAATGAAACGAGCAATCTTTGTAAAAGACCTTCCATACATCATTCCTGTAAAGTTTGGTTAAATTTGCTTCCATGGTTTCAGAGGAAAAGATGAAAATGTGAAAGTCTAACAGACAGACGACTGACGCCAAGTGATGGCAATAGGTGAGCTGACAAACCTTATCACATATGGCTACAACTATGCATAACACTTTTTTTCATAAAACCATAACAGCAGAGTATACTGGAGGACCACAGTATCACAGTACTTAATTTTTTGGCTTCAGAATTACATTTAAATACCGTATAAGTGGTTATTTTCACGGTTCACAAATTTCACGATTTCTTTCAAAATTGTTTGATTTTATTTTCATGGAAATATTCATGATTCCTCAGCATTTACTGTATAAAGTCTCATAATTATATTTCACTGTATGCAATTTTCGTGACTTCAGAATAACTATGAATAAAGGGAAACTAGAGCTGTCGCCAATGGCAGCCAGTTATACCCCCTGCTAATTGAACCCTGAAACAATATGGTAAGTGTAAATTTTAGTGTGTGTGGACACAGTACAGTTATTGGCACAGTACAGATATGAACACAATACAAGTATGGACACAATGATTAAAGCAATGAACAATAGCTGTCGCCGAATGGCAGTCAGATATACAGTACAAACAGAGGCATTCAGTTAAAAATCACTCAAATCCGACGTCGGTGAATTGTGGGTGAAACAGGGTGAATGTCCGACAACAAACCCGATATTCGCCAACATTCACGGATGTCCGAGAAACTGATAAACAGAGGATTAACTCACCTGCTGTTGTTAATTGTACTTGTCAATCTTTATCTACTTGTGTAATCAAAGTAATTATCTCTAAGGGCAGTTCATTATTTAGGAAAAGCTTGCTTTTTGTATTTCAAATAGTCGGAAGGTCGAGAGGATATTTTTTTAAAAATATGCGTATGGCAGAAAAAAAAAATCTTATAATTGGTATGAACATCGTGAATTATATGTGACTGTTAGAACTCAAAGTTGTGAAAAGATCATATTATATAAAATAATTTGTTACTTATTAAATAATTTTCACAAATATCAGCCTTAAAATTGCATAATTTGGTTTTGTTAGGTCAAGGTTAATCTTTGTTAGTGATGACCTATAAATAGCACGCTATTAATAAACTTGAATAAAAAATAAAAAATAAAAATCAAACGAGGAAAAACAGCTTCAGAGAAAATCAATTTTCACAAATCCTTTCAAGGAATATGTCAATGAATATTCAGTTCCAAGCATTACTTAAAACATTCCATGAAAGCATTTATTTCTTTTTTAAACGATGCCACGCTTAACAGACGGTGAAATTCTTTATTGAGTAGATTACTTTTCTCATTTTTTGTGCTAACATCTTCATCGGAAAGAGCTTTCCACTAGTATACAAGTTCCTTTTTGACGAGATAATAATTTAATTCTGAAACGCCTCGGCGAATTTTGGTAGAGACCACGTCTCCTATTTTTGTCACAAACATTAAGTGCGAGTCTATTTTTAAAGGGAATCCGCTATACTGTATTTTGATTGGTCATAAAAAAAGAAATTTCATGCTTCAATTTCGTGCAACGAGAACATTCTAGTATGTCAGTATGAGAATCTACGGAGGCTTACCTTTTAAAATTAGACGTGTTTTAGATATATTTTTACATAGGTATATGTTTCGTAGAAGCCATCCAATTGTCTTTTTTTATTCGTGGCATTTATTAATACGTTCGGAAATACGATTCTTGACCCCATTCTTGAAAGGGAAGTCACGAAACCCGATTGTCATTGAGTTTATTTTTTCCTCTTGATATTACCCTAAAACTTGTATTTTCTTTTGAAAGACAAATAGGACACTAAAACTC
>MJUU01007451.1:49902-68625 GCA_002080025.1 Modiolus philippinarum | reverse complement strand
TTTTTTTATATTGCGTCTCGGATCAACGAACTTATCGCGCAGTAATTTGCGAGATTAAAATAACATTTGTTTACCTGTGACAGTGTACTGCATATTTTTATAGGAATTAAATCAACATGCCAAATCACTCTATCCGATTATTTTCATGTATTACGGAATAACTTAATACATGCAGACGTATGTAGCAGTTCTTTGGATTGCCACATGTAGATTTTCAGGGCTTCGAGATTCAGCTCCATCGGAGCTTTGATTCAAATCTTAAATGCAAGGATTGCATTGAAAATATTTGAAAATCTAACTATCGAAAGTGTAGAAATGTCATTTCTATCGAGATGCGGTTGTGTATATTATTTATTTTCAAGGAGATTTGGACAAAAACAAGAACCCTTTTCTGAAATAATTGTGTTCTTTAATTGTGACGCCATCAGCCATGTTCCAATTTTTCATGACGTCACAATGGTAAGTCGGAAAACGGCAAACATATTTGACATCATAATTGAATTTCATCCAATTAATTGCAGAGAACACTTTATACATATGTTGGTTAACATTTGGTCACTTTCACTTGGTATAGGGAGATATCTATTAGCTTTCACTGACCAATTTCATTCTACAAATTTATATAATAGCTGTCTCCAATGAATCATTTTCACTAGGTAAAAGAAGGAAATTTATTAAACTTTATAACACAACGGTATAGGTAAAGGGAGTGAATTCATAAGTACTGGTATTCACTGGAAGGACCAGTCTTGTAATAAGAAACCAGGCTTCTGATACATATAAAAAGATGGTGTGAAAAAAAAATGGACTCGTTTTATTTTTTCCCTGCTTTGGCCTAAATTTGTAAAAATTTAATATTATTCAAATATTTGCAGTTTTTTTCCTGAGGTTAAATTTGAGGAAGGATACAGAATACACATGTACTTTGATTATACTGTATAGCGGATTATTTTGACGGGTGTAAAATTTGGCAATTTTTCAAGAGAAAATGCATACAAAAAATTTTGGAGGTTTTTATTTTTGCGATTACATTAAATACATAATAAAATATTTCTCTTTTAGCTTAAAAGAAGTGCATTTCGATTTATAATAAGTGTTGATTGGCTTTTCTATGATAAGCAAT
This sequence comes from Modiolus philippinarum, assembly GCA_002080025.1. NCBI lineage: Eukaryota > Metazoa > Mollusca > Bivalvia > Mytilida > Modiolidae > Modiolus > Modiolus philippinarum. The sequence continues at coordinate 67,502 of MJUU01007451.1, read as the reverse complement.
GCTGAGATCCAAAATTCATTCTATGTTACTAGGCAACATCATATCGTCTCAAAACAGCGTCATTTCCCTTTTATACCCACGATCTCAAAGGGTATTCATTAACACAAGATTTCATTGGTTCAATCAAGGAAAAAGGTGTGCCTTAAGTTAAAGCCGATTCAAAGACCCAACCTGCTTAGTGTTATTTATGTAACCTGGATGGTTGCGAGGTAGAAATGGTTGTTTTGTATACTTTATTTCGTCAAAACCACTTCGCTTACCCAGTCCAAAATTTTGCAAATGAATCAATAAATATTTAATTGCAAAGCATATTTTTTTTTTCCTGAAAATTTTCTTTATAAAGAAATGCCTAGATCAAAAACACTTTGGAACCATGTATATTCCAGGAAATCTCATTTTTCATAAAAAATATGGAAGAAATATCAAAAAAATTTTAAAATGTCATTTGTCAATATCAAGATACGTCACATGAACATAACAGAGTATAAATTTTCATGTTTTTAGTAACTTTTATCAAGCCCTGACAATGAGTTACACATTGCAATTGACATTTTTATCTTTTCTAAACAAGAGTTCATTTTATATTGTTTAAATACCACCGGATTCCAGACTGATATGGCTTCTTGTATTAGCTTTGTAAATAGAGTCATGTTACAATACCAATATAACACTCTCAGCATATGCACAAAAGATGCATAGTTTCTGTTGCATATTTTGAATCTATTTTTCATTTTAACTGTCAAAATCTAACATCCACTAACAAATTCTTAATTAAATTGTTTCCGAAATTCATTGTGGAATTTTTTTCTCCTTGAAAAGGCAATGTTCGGGACAAACTTTAATTTTCCTGTCCGGTTTGTATGTTTTATAATTCTCCTCACGTCCAACACTATGCATAAAACTTATAACAAGTGTGGACCCAAACTGATGTCTCCCCCGTCCCTGTTTGCCACTAAATTGATGTAAAAAGTCAAACCGGCTTAAATCAGAAAAACTTAACATGTTCACTATAGTAAAATTAGGGTAACTAACAAAAGCAATTAAGCAGACTGTCATGCACTTCCAATATTAAACCAACCTAAATGCCAAATATCATTGACTTACCACTAATAAATACTGAAAAATCAAACACGTTCACTAGACCGTGAAAATGACATCAAGGGCAAAAGCAAATAGCAGGCTGTAAGTTTCCACCAAAGATCAACCCATATACTAAAATATCATTGACCTACCATTTATAGATAATGGAGAAACTCAAAATAATCACTGGACCATGAATTTGAGGTCACAGACATGAGTCATATGGCAGACTGCTATGTACTACCCAAGACCAACACACTTACCAAATATCATTGACATACCACTAAAAGATACTGAAAACTTAACATAATTACTGGACTGTGAACTTGAGGCCACACACAAAAACCATATAACACCATCATGTGCTTCATGAGACCAACCCACATAATAAATATCATTGATGTACCATAAATAGTTATTGAGAAATTGATCTAATCAGAAAACTCAACATGATCACTAGACCATAAAATTTAGGTCACGGACAAAAACCATATGATTGATTGATTGAATATTGTTTAACGTCTACATTTGTACTCAGCAATATTTCAGCTATATCAAGACGAGAACAAGTTTGTTAATAAATAATCACTTTGGGGTATGGAAAGACCATGGGATGGGAAATTCTGACTGCCACTGGAAAAGTAGGGTGAAATCGTCAAGGGCGGGGACTTTAGCCTTGTAGCCGATCACCTACGGACCACCCCAAAAAGAGCTTGCTACAAGGGTTCTTTAACGTGCAGGAAGCGTGGCGTTTCTTCCAACACGTGGACCTGAGTTAACATCCCATCCGAAAGATGGGTTGTGTATTTATTGATCCCGCACAACCACGGAATGGGTCCTATTTCTATATCCCGGGACCCTTGGGGTCAGCCTCCATTTAGGAGGGGTCACACCCCGCAAGCCGGAGATACTAGGTCCTATTTCTATATCCCCGGGTTCCCTCGGGGTCCTCTGTTAGGAAGACTCATACTCCAAGCTCAGAGGATGCTGCGGGCCTATTCATAAGCCGGGACCGCGCACGGCGGAAAACCATATGATAGACTGTCAAGTACTACCCTAGGCAAACCTATATACCACATATCATTAACCTTCCACTAACACTTACAGAGAAACTAAACTAACAACAAAAAATAAACATGTTCATTGGACCGTAAAATTGAGGTCACAGACAAAAGCCATATAGTAGACTGTCATGTACTACTGAAGACCAACCTATATATCAAATACCATTGACCTTACACTTATAGTTACAGATAAAATGACCTAATCACAAAAACTTAACATGCTCACTAGACCGTGAAACTGAGGACAAGGACAAATGCCTTATGACAGACTGTCATATACTATATAAGACCAGCCTACAGACCAAAAATCATTGACCTACCACTTATAGTTACTGAGAAACTAACCTAATCATAAAAACTTAACATGTTCATTGGACCGGGAAATTGAGGTCAAAGACAAAAGCCATGTAGCAGACTGTCATGTACTACCCAAGACCAACCCACATACCAAATATCATTTACCTACCAGTTATAGTTACTGAGAAAATGACCTAATCACAAAAACTTAACATGAGTTTACGCCACCGCCATACTTTGTATGCCTATATCTCGCTTTCCGCGACTTTCGTCACGGGCGAGACAAAAATCTATGAAGGTCATTTCAAGTTATCATACAACATAGAGCTTATTCTCAAAATGTGGTGTTTTTCATATAAAAACTAAGTTTTTCCCCAAAAAATGTTTTCTGATTTTCCTCAAAAACAGAAGGGAGCCTCCTTTGTTCAAGACCAATTAACCTTGTCTATCTAAATCATATAAATTCCTGAAGGCAATCTTTATTTATTGGATGACATAGAGCTAGGTCTCAAAATATGTACTTTTTCAAATAAAAACAAAGTTTTTCCCTCAAAATTGTGATTCGAATTTGCCTCAAAAATGAAAGGGAGCTTCCTTTGGTTAAGTGCAACTTTTAGTATCAAAATCATTAAAATCCCTGAAGGCAATCTTAAGTTATCATACGACATAAGAGCTAATTCCCAAAATATGCACTTTTTCATATAAAATCAAAGTTTTTTCCCAAAAATAATTTTCCAATTTTTCTCAAAATATAATGGGAGCTTCCTTTGGTCAAGAACAACCTTGAGTATCAAAATCATTCATATCCCTGAAGGCAATCTTAAGTTATCGTACAACATAGAGCTAATTCTCAAAATATGTACTTTTTCATATAAAAACATAATTTTTTCCCAAAAATCATTTTTCGATTTTCCTCAAAAATGAAAGGGAGCTTCCTTTGGTCAAGAACAATCTTGAGTATCAAAATCATCAAATCCCTGAAGGTCATCTTAAGTTACCATACGACATAGAGCTAATTCTCAAAATATGCACTTTTTCATATAAAAACATAGTTTTTCCCAAAAATCATTTTTTGATTTTCCTCAAAAACGAAAGGGAGCTTCCTTTGGTGAAGTTAAAATGAGTAAAAAAATTATTATCGTATGACATAGAAATTGCTGACAGACAGACAGACGGAAGGACAGGCAGACAGACAAACAGACGGACAGGCTGATTACTATAGGGCACCGCCATTTCATGGTGGGCCCTAATTAAGGCCACCAAAAATCAAGGTCAGACTTGTCAATTATGTAAAAGTACACTTCGTGATGACTAAAAGTCAAGGTCAGACTTGTCATCAACTTACATACACTTGGTGATGACATATCAATAAAATATTATTTACAAGAGGTTGCAGTAACATGAATATTAACATTACCAATAGTGGCAGATGAACTTGGGAAAATCTATATGTATCACCACATTTACTCATAAAAATTAACTATTTACCTGAGGTTTGTAGTTTCAGAAACATGCGGTATATTATTTACCTGAGGTTTGCAGTTTCAGTAACATGCGGTATATTATTTACCTGAGGTTTGTAGTTCCAGTAACATGTTGTATATAATTCACCTGAGGTTTGGAGTTTCATTAACATGTGGTATATAATTTACCTGAGGTTTGTAGTTTCAGTAACATGTGGTATATTATTTACCTGAGGTTTGTACGTTCAGTAACATGCAGTATATTATTTACCTGAGGTTTGTAGTTTAACTTCTTAAAGTAAGTAAAGCATTTAGAAATGATGTCCTTATCATGTTCCCAGTTTCTGTGCAGAAAGATATACCCAGCACACTGCATGGCCCAACCTGTAAGAAAAACAAATATAGATGTTGCAATGCTGGGCCTGACAAACTGATTGTATACAAATGCTTCTGGTAAAAACAAACATTTGTCTGCTTCCAACTGATATGACTGATCACAAGACACATGAAATTCTCAATAAATCTTGTGGTTGATATGCTCCCATGCAAGGTATTTGTGTCTGTAAGACACATTTAATGCCACCACTAAACACATTTTTAAACAGGTAAAACAATATGTCCCTGGATTTTTTGTTGCATTGGCATAAAACAGTAAACAGAAGTTCATTTTAAAATATAGTTTTAGTATTTCTCTAGAGAAAATATAAATCATGAAAGTTTTTTATTCTCATATGGCTCCATAAAATGGAACACCAATACCGGTGGACAAAGGCTCCATAAAATGGAACACCAATACCGGTGGACAAAGGCTCCATAAAATGGAACACCAATACCGGTGGACAAATAATCCTAAGACTCAGGCTAATATCCCTAGTTAAATTGGTCTTTACATATAATATATTCCTAGGATATTTATATAGATTTCTTCTATCTTCAACTTATGACCATTTTGACCAAATAAGAGGAGAAGATCTTTGAATGTTTCCAAATAGGCTCGGATGTTTAAATAAGTTCTCCGCTGGCAGCCATCTTGAATGTGATGCATACTTGCTGGACTCTTTTTTGAAAGGAGGTCAACTAAGCACTTTTGTGACCAAGTTTGGTTCCAATTGGTCAAGTAGTTTCAGAGGAGAAAATTTTTGAATCCTATGATATCCCATAAAGTCCAATGCTAAAATCACGTTCCCAACAGGTGGCCATCTTTGATGTGACTGCTGGTGGCCACCTTGGATGTGATGCAGACTTGCCCTGTTGCCAGACACATTTTTGATATAGGACCATCAAAGGACTATTTTGGCTTCTTTAGTTCTAACTGGCTCTGTGGTTATAGAGGAAAAAATATTTGCATGCTCCCATAGGGTCATGTAGAGCTATGTTCCCTGCTGGAGGCCAACTTGGATGCAATGTGGACATGCCACACATTTTTCAAAGAGGACCAAGTAAGGACCATTTTGACCAAATATGGTTCCAATATTGGCCACATACTTCCAAAGTAGAAGATCTTTGAATATGTTTGCCCATAGGATCCAATGTTAAACTAAGTTCTCAGATATCAGCCATATTGAATGTGATGCAGATACAACAAAACAATATAAAATAAAGAGTGCTGTGCGGCAGTTCGTGTAAGCATAAATAAACAAACGAGTTAAAATTCTTGTCGAACTGCGATAAAAGGTAAAACAAAAAATATATACACATATCAAAACGTAAAAAGATTAAAAAACAAGAAGACCTCTGTCTGCTTGTTTTTTAAAACAATATAATATGTCTAACAAAACTGATATGATGACTTTATAATTATAATCTAAAATTCACATTATCATTTAGACATGATTTAACATTCTACTTAATTCATACAAGTAATAATTTAACTTTAAATTCAAAGTCCTATTATAAGTAATCCCTTGTTTGGTAAGAAGATTTACTTTAAATCTATAATTATCAGGTGTCAATATGACTATATTTATATTATCTTCAAATAATATTTTAATCCTTAAATTGATTAATCTATACCCAACTTAATATGTTCTGGGTAGTGGAAGTAAGACTTTCTACCAGTAATTGTACTTATATATCAATTAATGATTTTCTTTTTAAAAATATGATCTCCTATCATATTGTTGTAGAAATTTAAAAATGTCTCTATAAACAATGTTTTTGAATTCTTAATGCCAACAGTGAAATTTAATTAGATCAACTTTTCCTGTTTGCATACTAATAGTAGCCTCAATGAACAAACTACCATTCATTATATTATTGATAAGAATATTCACAATTTGGTCATTGCACAAACAAGTGTGGAGCCAAATTGATGTCTCGCCCATCCCTACTTGGTCACAAAACAGATGTGAAAACTCTAACTGACTATTTCAGAAAACTTAACATGTTGGCTGACAAAAGCAATATAGCAAACTGTTATATATAACCAAAAACCAAAATGCCAAATATCAGTGACCTACCACTGATAGAGATACTGGAGAACCAAACATGTTCACTAGACCGTGAAAATGAGGTCAAGGGCTAAAGCCAATAGCAGGATGTCATGTTCCATCTAAGACAAACCCACATACCAAATATTATTGACCATACATTAATAGATACTTGAAAACTGAACATGCTCACTGAACCGTGAAAATGAGGTCACAGATGAAAGCCATAAAGCAGACTGTCATGTACTACCCAAGACCAACCTATATACCAAATATCATTGACCTATCACTTATAGTTACTGAGAAAATGACCTAATCATAAAAAAATCTTAACATGCTCACTAGACTGTGAAATTGAGGTCAAGGACAAAAGCCAATATAGCTGACTGTCATGTACTACCTAAGACCAACCTACATACCATATATCATTGACCTAACACTTATAGTTACTGAGAAACTAAACTAAGCATAAAAACTTAACATGTTCATTGGACCGTGAAATTGAGGTCACAGACAAAAGTCATATGCCAGACTGACATGTTCTACTCAAGACCAACCTATATACCAAATATCATTGACCTACCACTTACAGTTATTGAGATATTGATCTCATCAGAGAAATTAACGTGGTCACTGGACCGTGCAGTAGAGGTCAAGGTCACATGATTTTATGTCCGTCAGGTAGCACTTGATTAATACTTCCACTGGACCAAATATGATGTTCCTACATCAAAGGGTTTCCAAAATATCCTGTATATAGTAAAAGTTAACACCGTCGCCGTCATACTTTGCACGCCTATGTCTCGCTTTCCACGACTTTCTTCGCGGGCGAGACAATAAAAACGGGACATCATAAGTATCTGTCCATATGTACAGCAAGCTGATCATTACAATCTTAAAGAGTATATTGTTATGAGGTGGCATTTATACATACATATAGATGAATAACAAAAATAAAAGCATTGTTCCATTGTTTGGTTTTACAATGTATTTGTGGAGACTTTGTCACGTGTGCATTTACTCCATATCACTTCGATTATTATGTACTGCTAAACTGTGAGTCCATAGTTTTCAGTTTCTTGTTCATCAATACATTTTGCCATTTTCTCAGGAATAATTTGATAATTTAAACTTTGGGTTGCTTAAATCAACACATCCAAATAGGTTTAATGTATTTAAAAAACTAGTAATGGTGCACTGCATGAAATCCAGTCACATTAAAAATCAAAGTGCTTGCCCTAATAGAAGGATTTACAAGCCCCTCTTGTAGTTTATTTATTATTTTTATTTTGCAATAAAAGTTTGCAGTAAACTATCCACACTTCAAGTGAGTTTTAAAGTGTGTAAATAAATTGCTTGATAAGTAAATTAATTTATGAATTTAATTTCTGAAATGGCCATACAGCTCATTAAAATTATTGCAGTTGGAGTGAAACTATGTGTAATGGTCTCATGTTCATTTACTCCATATCCTTTTGTAAAATAAAAAATAATTAGTTTGAAAAAAGTTCTTCGCGCATTTATATAGAATTCCAGGGTAATTGGGATGAAAAAAGTTCATTACACGTTATGACCTGATATTTTACCATCCAATGCAGGTCATAACCAGATTTTGGCACGGTCATTGGAGGTTGACAGGTATGCACTTGTTTACTACATAATGTATCAAACAATGTTACAAATATTGAAAAAAGAAAAAGGAAAATAAATAGTACAGTCACACATATAAAAATTCCTGACAAGTCAGTACTATTTGAACTACATGCAAATTCTAAAGACCTCCAAATGTCACCTGTTCTTAAAAGTAAATTTTATCCCACAAAAGTTTGTACATAATGATTATCTCCCTTTCTATATGTAAACTGAACTCAAACATCGTGTTTTCTATTTTAAAAGTGACTACAAGACTAGAATTTTGAAGGAAAATTACCAACATTAATGTGGACTAAAAGTCTGTGTAAACGAACAAGTAACAGCAACAGGTTGTTTCTTTCAGTGATGAAAAAAAATACGGTGGACCTACAGCCTAAGTTACACGACTTCCGTTGACGAGTTAAACAAATCTTCCGACTGTTTAAATTTTGGCTTGTCAAAAAAGGCCTCTAACAATGCACAGACAGTGAAACACAAAATAAACACGTTGACCTAAGCTTTCGTCAAAGCTACCGGTACTTTTGATTTGTCCATTCAGCACCTGTTGCGCATGCATTCGTACCAGAATTTTTTTTACATGCCGTTCAAGTAACCAAAACGCTCTCGTGTTTATGTAAAATCTTTTCACAATTAGAATGTTTTATCCATTTTAATTGCAGGATATCAATTATATTAGCAAAGATGCACTTTATTTAATCCGTTAAGGGTTCCGTCCAATGACAAACCACTCTTCTGAAATTACCCGAAGTTTACCGATGATAAATTTTCCATTAAGGGGGGTGTGGAATCATTTTTCTTGAATAATTCTTTTAAATAATCACCAGATTTTTTCAAATCTGTGTGAATTACTTTATTTTCTCACTAACTCATTGTTTAAATTCAAAAATATGACTTTGGTCAATTTTGTTTTTCAAATTGAAGCACCTGTTTTTCTTCATAGTGCATTTCAACTGACAGTGTCATGACATTAGAAAGTGTTGCAATGCAACCTTTCTAAAAATTCAAGCTGTATAACTCCAGAACCACTCTCTCTTCTGAACCCTTCACAGAATTTAGAATTTACCGATTTCGCAAGTGCCTACTTGGAAACCCCATATTTGAGAAATATCAGTTTTAATGTTACATATACTTTTGGACAATAACAAGTTTAGTGACTAAATTTAATTTTGTTCAGCAAATATTTGTCATAAACCCCCCTAAATGACATATTTTGAAGTTTTCAAGGGGCATAATTTTAGAACCTTTTTAACCATTAATCCCAAAATCAACTTGGTCTGAGTTTTGTGCACAAAAACTTGCATACAAAGTTTAAGTACAGTATGTTAATGCTTTCACAAGTTATCAGTCAGAAACCCTAAAATTCACAAAAAATATCAAGTTTAAAGTGAAGTGACCACATGGTTGTAAAGTTAGAGCACCAAATATCAAACAGATGAACAGACAGACTCTAGGACATAGGTATAACTTATAATGTTTGTCATTAATTAGACAGGCATACAAAAAGGGCAAGATCATTGACCAAATAGACAGAATGTTATCAATAAAGATGTGAGATACTCCTTCTCCAAATGTTTCCAGGAAACTGTCAGTTTTTATCTTCATTGACATATTGGTGTTACATATTGGGAGTGGTCAATTGTCTTATCTTCTCTTTTTTACTTAATACAAACCTGGACCAGGAACATTTTTCAAAATTTCTTTTAAACTAATCTTGAAATGTCTTAGTGACCCACATCTAATTTGGTATGAAAAAACAAACAGCCAATCAAATCTCGTCCTGTGATTCATGACAATTAGTTCACACTCGTCATCGTATACAACATCCCCGGTAATAACTGCCTTCACGCCACATATCTTCTCATATAAATACTGAAATACATAATATTCAAATTAAATAAATTAGCATAAATGTTTGGAGGAATATTCATAGAAACTAGTATTTGGCACTCATAAAGTACAAGTAAAAACATCATTTCAGGTAGTGCATGTATGTGAAACTGGAAGTAAATTTCAGTTTGCTAACAGACTGCAATGTGCTTATCAATTGCAGATTAAATGGGCCTAGGGGTATATAACCCTTCACCGCCAAAGAAAATAAATAGCTATGGGAAATATGTTTTAAACTAATGATATACTGGAAATTTTATCACAGCTTTACAAATTGTGTGTGAAAATTAAATATTAATAGGATTTGTATTTAAAAAAAAATTCTTCAGATATTTTCCAATGAGCGGAGTCCTGCTTATTTACTTTCACTCCTAGAAAATACCAGACAATTTCTTTTTTTGAGGAAATACGGAGAGACAAACATTACTGTAGGACAAGAAAATGAAAGACATCCATGGGCAAAATTTTAATTGTCTCACAGTCTGCAATCTTCCACAAGGTGTCAATTATAAACATCCCATTTTAGGAGAGTCAGGCAGTGGTTTGGATATGACAAATTTTGTTTTCAAAAAGCTATTTGCATTTTTTAATCACAAACACATATAATCTTCAAAATTAAGTTTGATTTTTAATTTACAGCAATGATCTTAGAGTGTAAATTACATAGAAAGCACTAGCATGAGTAAAAAATGTCAAATAAGGGAGATAACTCATTCATTAGTACAAAATTAATTTACTTTGTTAAGAAATTTAAATATCATATTTTTAGCCATCCATGGTAGATATGGAAAGTTGCATCTTTGTTTGGACATTTGTATTATTTCAGCTTTGGAATGGAACCAAAAATTTGGTGGGAACAGAGTTACAGACCATAATATAGGATCTGCCTGATTTCTTTTGGATTTAGATTTGTAATTCTTTTATTTACTGTGAAATGGGAAACAATTGTAAGCCCTAGGTCTAAAGACTATATTGTATACATATACTTCATCAGAAAGAAGATTGGGATTCCATATTGAGGGAAACTGAAACTAATTTAATGCAATTATTGAACAGAAAATTAAAATTGCCCAAGTACTATAAATTAACAACCAAAAATATCAGTTAAAACACAATTCCAGCTGGCTAGACATGTTTACATATTAAGCTCCAGAAATTCTATCATTCAATTTTTTGGATGATCGTTTTTTCATTTCAGATTACTTAACTCATTATGAAATGTGATTTTGAAACTTAATAACTAAAAGTTTCATGTATGCCAAAATATATGTATCTACATTTCCTGTAAAACATGTTATATAAACTGATAATATCTCTATATTTCCTGTCAATAAAACACATTAATATTTATCTTTTAAGTGTAAACAAAATACTTATTTTTTGTCAATTAAGATGAAGTATATAAACTGTTCAAGTTGTATGTAAAATATCAAGTGTTTCTGCAAGAGCATAATGAAAGATGAACTTGCGCATTTTACATAAAACAATGTAAATAAGAGTAAGTGCTTCATACATAATTAAGGTTTCTATATTGATAGCATTTTTTAAAATAAAAATTGCAACATTCCAAAAATGTCACAGTGCGATAAAAGGAATGCACTTGCCAAATTTGAATACCCTCCCATTACATGTCTACCTTCAAGAAGCAAGGTTTAGGTCTTTAAAAAATTGCCCTCAGGACAAGGTCAATATTGTGTCTACATAAACTGTTGACACAGGATATGCCTGGCCTGTCCCAAGCATCACTTGAATCTGCACATTGATCTACAGCAGCAACCATTATGATGAAATCTAAGTCTTATATTGTGCACTACCTGTTTGCTAAAATGTTAATGTGATTGTTCATGCATGACTGAGTGGTCAAGGCCATTATCTGGATGAGTATTCAGAATTTACCCTTCAAGACACAACTGCATGTCGAATATCAAAGAAAAACTAAAACATTTGATAAGGAGTGAAAAAATTTCAGTCAGTAGTGCATCACTGCAGAGGCATAGATATATAATGCCACTGAAACTGACCTGAACTGATGCTCATACAACTGCATATCAAATATCAATGGACTACCATGAGTGGTTGATGGTAAACAGACACAAGATAAAACTGTCAGTCATTGGAGCATAAATGGGAGGGCAAAGACATAAAACGCCACTAAAACTGATCTGTACTGATGCTTATACAACTGTATACCAAATATCAATGAGCCATTAAACAGATGCAAAGTAAAAAGACTTAAACATTTGATAAATAGTGCAAAATTTCAAAGTCAATGGAGCATGACTGGGGGGGGGGACAAAATCCACAAAATATAAAAATTCTAAATGTTACAATACAGAGTCTGTTATACATGTACTATGTGTCTGAATTTCTAAACATAGGTAATCAAAGACTACAAAGTTTGCCTCGTTATGGCACATTGTCCGAGTAACCTAATTTTGCCTGGATGCTGACGTACAGTACAGAAAGAGTGGTACCGTGACAAATCACTGTGATAGACATGTCCCACTCTGAGAGTGGATCTAAATATCTTTTTTCCTATTTGAGATCATTTCCTACTCTCTTTTGTATTAAGAGTGGTGTATTATACCACTTAAAATGCAGAAAAAATAATTAAGATATCTCTTATAGATAAAAAGTTATTCAGTATCACTCTCAGAGTGGGACATGTCTATCACGGTGATTTGACACGGTACCACTCTTTCTGTACTGTACCATCAGAGATGCATGCATATGCAAGTTTACATGTTCCTAACATGTAGTTGCTGAGATCTTAACTCTTCAGTAAATTAAGATGTAAGTCAATCAAGCAGAAAATATAGGTCAAAGTGACCTAATTTAGCCTGGATGCTGACATACCATCAGAGATGCATGCATATGCAAGGTTACATGATCCCACCATGTATAGTGACTGAGATCTGAACTCTGACATAAACTTGAATGTAAGTCATTCAAGCAGAAAATATAGCTCAAAGTGACCTAATTTTGCCTGGATGCTGACCTACCATCAGAAATGTATACATATGCAAGGTTACATGATCCTACAATGTATAGTGACTGAGATCTGAACTCGGACATAAACTTGAATGTAAGTTGTTCAAGCGGAAAAAATAGGTCATAAAGTAATAAGGCTGTGAGTCAAGCCAAGATGCACCTGCATGTAAAGTTTGATGACCCTACCATGCATAGTTGCTGTGATATACACCCAAATGTGGACCCGATGCCGGGGGTACTCTAATAGTCCCCCTAAACTTTGTCGAGGCAAACTAAAAATTAAACTACTTTTCTGGAGATCTCTGTATATACAATTGCCGATTCTATATATTTCAGATCAAATCAACGAGTGCCCCGTAGTCATTTATATGTTGCATTGCCTTTTTGGCTCTTTTGTAGGGCAACAGATTACTGTTTTTGTTAAAATTCTTTGCTAGACATTTAAGTTTGTGGACATCCCTGCATCCTTGTCTAATAGAGATATGAATAATATTGCTTACCATGTAGCATGCAAATTACATTCAACCCAGAGCTAAGCCAAGCACTGTGCTTACTCATTGTTGAAGGCATCATGCCTGGAAATCAAGATGAAGAAGAACAACAATAGCTTTGTTCAATTGCTTAAGTTTACCATGTATTTGAAGGGATTTTGTACTTTGTACATTTATATCATATCCTTTCAGGGCATGCTTTTGTAGGATTAATTAACTAGTGTCCAACATAAAATACTGTATGGCTCAACAATTGTTGCCTATGATAAAGTCAGAGGACGGAATAAAATGCTGGAGTGATTACTTTCAATCTCTATTATGTCTATGGGGTTTTTCAATACAAATATAACACACTCGGACACTATTTTGGCTTACACTTACACTTCCAGAGCACCTGATGACGATCCTGGAATTTTGGGCTTTATTTTTTGGTGTTTCTTTTATGTTCTGTTTGTTTTGTCCTGGTCATTTATGTTCTTTGCCTGTACATGTATGTGATCCCTATATTTCTATGTATTCTGGATTTGTGACTGTGATGATGTATTTAGTCGGTAATTTGTTCATTTGTTCACTCAGAATTTTCCATTCCATCCAATATCTGTCGTCTATCAAACAAAAAAGTTATTTATTGATAGACAGTCTGTTAAATTTTGTACATGCATACATGTATTACAAAGGAATGTAAAAAAATAGATATAATTTCATCGTGATTTAGACATTTACCACCCTGTCTTAAAAATAAGATTTCTGATCAGGCAAGCCGGAGAGTGCTTACATTAGAACTGTAAGCGACAGTAGAACTGGTGGGGGACACAAATTTTACCAACAATGGATCACCAACGACATCTACAGGAATTCATTTTTTCCCTGTACCATCGAGGAATGGAATGCACTACCAGCCAAGGTCACACAAGCAGGATAACTAGAGAAGTTCCGCAGTGTACTCCAGGCTATACAGTCTACAATAATTACCGGACATGACATAGTTTTAAACAGTGTAAATTACAACTTTAACTAGTGCTGTATATAGTCATTAAGAGACAATATTTGTTACCGTTCACTATGTGCAGTCCCGCAGAGTTTCAATGTTCCAGTTGTGAAGCAGAACAGAACTCTTATATGGAAGAAGAAGAAATCTATCCCTGTTGGTGCAATATTTGGGTGCTCCCACGTTCTGATCGTGTTATAGGACATTGGAGGAGTTTAACCTTTTGGTAGTATCCTCAATAAACACTACCGGCACCAAAAATGTAAATATAAATCTGGCTCCCTACAGTAGAACACAGGTAAGAGAGAAGAACCAGTCACACTGACCCACAAAATGCAAGCTTTCCTCTAAAGAGTTCCATCTATAATGAGTATTGAGGATGCTACCTTCGCAGCTGTTTGGTCGTTATACCTTGCTGTAAGTCCGTAGTTTACACTTTTATTAGGACATGAATAATCCAATTTATACCAGTTTACATTTTGAAAAGACTGACCACAGCATATAACTGCCATAACCAAATCATCTGATCCATCAGCCTTCTTCCCAAACGTGGTTGGAAAAATACAAATGGGATGAGTGGTGTCAAGAAGAAAATGCAACCAAAAGATGCACTGTAGATTAGAAGGAAAGTAAAAATAATTCCTGTCCACATCATTTTCCTTTTCGTCTTCAGCTATGCAAACTGTAATGGTCAAGAAAAGTTTATCATATTAAGCTTAACATGTACACCCGTGTTCTGGAATATGATCTGAATTAAGGAAAAATCTAGATATATTCCGACGATTTTGGAAATAGGAAAAAAGCAGTGAAGTTTCGAATGACAATGGGAATGTTAAATTATGTACAACATGATTCCGGGTCCTTTAATGAAGTGGTGCAACATATAATGTATTTTCGTTTACATATGCCAACGATTTGTATATCTCACAAAACAGATCCTTGCCTGTGATAATATAATGTTGTCATGGTTTAGCAGAGACATATAATTACATGCAGAGACATAAAAACACATTTTAATTGTAAAGAAATGTCTTTGTTACATGTAAATATGCCGCGTTTCTCTTGATTTAGTAATGAAGCCTTATTCTTTGTATGATTAGTGTGCTTCATCATTGTGTAGTTTTGTGATTTTCGCCGGTAAAAATAGCCATACAAATCATGTTATATGCTGTAAAAAGCTCCGACGTTTAATAAAACTTTAATGCCTTGAAGCCTCGAGTTCCCATAATCCTATGAATATAACTTTCAAATCCCGGATTTCCAAGAAAATACACCTTTTAATCCCGGATTCCGAAACTTAGTGGGTGAAATCATAAGTTGCTCAACTAATTTCTCAACATATGCATCAGTGTTTTTCGTCATGAGGGTGATGAATCAAATCCATGTTTTCACTATACGTTTCTTTCGTCCGCGGCGTTTATTGAAAGAAATTTGCGCACCAAGTTTCATAAGAGATTCAGGTTTTTTTACATAAAATCAATCTCGCGTGTTTTTATCTAATGAGAGAGGATAATGCAGTAAACGCGCGTTTATTTTATTACTTAGTCATCATGATGAAATGTGTGCAACTAATTTCTCAACAGATGTGTGTTTTTCATAATATTGATAGTTAATTATTAAAACTCGCGTGTTTTCACTCTAACGAATGTAATGCACAAGAAAATGAAAACAAAAACAAAATATAAAACTAGCGTTTGTTTCATCCGCTGAAATTCTCTACTGATGCTTGTTTTTATCGTATTGGTTATGGAATAAACGTATGTTTTTATTGCAATGAGGGTGATGCAAATACACACGTTTATTTCCTCACATAGCTGATGGAATTTACGCGACTAAATTCTTAATTTAACAGATGGTTTTTTTTTTCACCAATTGGTGATGCATTAACGTGCGTATTTTTACTCTGGTGAGGATGATGCAAAACACGTGCCTTTATTTCATCACTTAAATCATAACTTGCTTAACTAATTTCTCAACCGACATGCGTGTTTTTCCTAATTTGGGAGATAAAATAAACCCACATGGTATTCAGCTTGAAATTCGCGCATCTAATTTCTCAACAAATGAGTTTTTTTTACCTTTGGATTATGAAATAAAGGCATATTTTCATCGTGTACGTGATGATGAAGCTTACGATTGAAGCTGGTTGAAGCTTTACATCAATTAGAGGCTCTTAAGAGCCTGTAGCTCACTGGCCTGGTCACTTGCTGACATAGGCAGTCCAAATAACCACAATGCTAAAGGGTCTCATTTTCTAATATGCAAATAGACATCGATGTAATATGGCTAATGTGTCAGAGGAGAAGATCTTTGAATGCATTTCCCATAGGGTTCTATGTTCCCTGCTGGCAACCATCTTGGATGAGGCAGACATCATTTTTAAAGGGACCAAAGAAGGTCTATTGTGATCAAAATTAGTTCTTATTGCTATGTGGCTAATGAGAATATCTTTGAATGCTTTCATATTGGGTAGCATGTTAATTCATGTTCCCTGCTGTCGGCCATCTTGGATCAGATGCGGACCTGCCGGGCACATTCTTTGAGGGGACCAACCAAGCGCAGTTGTGACCAAGCATGGTTCCAGTTGGTCTTGCATTTTTCAGAGAAGGTCTTTGAATGTGTTTTCTCACAGGGTCCAATGTTAAACTAAGTTCCCCGTTGGCAGACAGTTGATTTGATGACAAGCGGGCTTGTCCATACGATTTCAGTCATGAGCATAGAATGAAGTCCTTGACATAATTAACCTGAAACTTAACCATTATTTCAAATCATTTTTGAAATAAAAAGCAAAATGCATAAAATTTCGAAAATATGACCAATAAAGGGCAATAACTCCCGAATGGGTATTCTTAATTTCTTCAAAATTTCAAAGTGAGTAAATGTTCATATGCTCAACATTTTTTAAATTTAAAGTTGACCTCTGTCTCTCTTAGTTTTTTTTATATTTGTAACGGGTTTTGAGTTATTTGCAAAAAAAGCTACTGTGAAAGTACTATTGTTCGTTGGGTTCCAATTTTCCGAAACCACGAATTTAAATTCCCATCGAAATGCATTTTTTTCAACAAGCAAGGGTTCAAATCCAGCCGAAAATCTTGCTGGATTTTCCGATGTTAACAGGTTAAAAAAGATGATTTTCATCACTGTTGGTATTCGGAATCATATATTCTACCTTTGCAGCTCACCTTACCAACATATTATCATTCATATCATATAGAGCTGTGTGCAACACTATTATCTATATACCTAATGTATCTTAC
>MJUU01007450.1:97686-111421 GCA_002080025.1 Modiolus philippinarum | reverse complement strand
ATAAACTTTAAAAAGTCAAAAACATGCAAACTATGGACCATTTGGTCTGAGCGCGGAGCGTAGCGTAGTGCTAAGACCCGGTAACATAAATGTAAGATTTGTACAAAAAAGGAAAGAACATTGAACGCGCTTTCCAACGAGTCCAATTTGACCAAAATCCGTTGAGAAATAAAGAAGTTATAAACGTTTGAAGTTCAGCCATTTAAATTTAACTGAGTCAGACCCTCCCCCTTTTTATTTTCGGACATAATTTTGACAAATATTTGTTTAAAAAAACCTCCACACACTGTGCAAAGGTCAAAATTATGCAGCTTGTCACTATCAATTACACAAAACCAACCGCAACATACATTTAGAATGAATTTATAAGAACCATTAGTACTGTAACGGAGTCTATTTGGTTTAGAAAAAGTCTATTTTGTTTCAGAATGAGCTTTTCCTGGATTTTCAGTTGCTAAAAATTTAGTCCGCTAAGATTTTAGTAAATTTTCTACGATGAAAATCGAGGAAAAACTCATTCTGAAACAAAATAGACTTTTTCCAAACCAAATAGACTCCGTTATACAAAATCAACATCACCAAATAATATTACCGAACTTCAAACGTTTATAACTTCTTTATTTCTCAACGGATCTTCGTCAAATTGGGCTCATTGGAAAGTGCATTCAATTATCTTTCATTTTGTATACAAATCTTGCGCCTTGCACCAGCGGGTCTGAGCGCGAAGCGCTCAGACCAAAGGGTCCCTATATTTCAAAATGAGTACCATTTTGTGATTAAAAGTTGCATTTTCTATATAAATTCCAACGCTTTCTTTCTCCTACACGCATAAACAATTGACGACAAGGGAAACAAAAAGAAACGAACCCCCCTGTAAAAAAAAAGACCAAAAGAAATCAAATAAACTTTAAAAACTCAAAAACATGCAAACTATGGACCATTTGGTCTTAGCGCGGAGCGTAGCGTAGTGCTAAGACCCGGTAACATAAATGTAAGATTTGTACAAAAAAGGAAAGAACATTGAACGCGCTTTCCAACGAGTCCAATTTGACCAAAATCCGTTGAGAAATAAAGAAGTTATAAACGTTTGAAGTTCAGCCATTTAAATTTAACTGAGTCAGACCCTCCCCCTTTTTATTTTCGGACATAATTTTGACAAATATTTGTTTAAAAAAACCTCCACACACTGTGCAAAGGTCAAAATTATGCAGCTTGTCACTATCAATTACACAAAACCAACCGCAACATACATTTAGAATGAATTTATAAGAACCATTAGTACTGTAACGGAGTCTATTTGGTTTAGAAAAAGTCTATTTTGTTTCAGAATGAGCTTTTCCTGGATTTTCAGTTGCTAAAAATTTAGTCCGCTAAGATTTTAGTAAATTTTCTACGATGAAAATCGAGGAAAAACTCATTCTGAAACAAAATAGACTTTTTCCAAACCAAATAGACTCCGTTAAATGCATTTTCTCAGTGAAGCGGGACCAGGAAGACAGTAAACAACTTCGGCCATTTTGGTATAATCCCTGACGTCATAAGAGAATTTACACTGTGACGTCAAAGTATTCGAGGTTTCAAACCAGTCGCACTGTCTTTTCTCCATTCAAAATCGTGGACCAGTTACCAGTCTATCCTACGAATACGAAAAAAAATATTCGTAGGGTCGTATTTGTCTAGTAAATACCACCATTGCAGGATAAAATACTACTTATGGCAATGTGTTCATAGCTATTAAAAAGATCCCAAAGAATTGTGAGTAAAATTCCAATCATTTACGAGTTTAATATTGATTCCTCCTCCTTACACTTTTCGACTTAATATCATGAAAAAAAAATCATCCTCTCAAATTAAAAAAGCGAGGTCACTCGAGCATTTCGTTTGTTAAGTTGTGTATGTTTAAGTACGTTACGTTAAGTAGCTTATCTAGACGTCTCTAATAAAACGGAACTACATTTCTAAGTACAGGTACAATGTCAGGGGGAGAGTATTTCAGATTAGCGCTATGGATTGGTTGTAAGGTAGTTCCCTTTTTGGCCGAATAGGAATTTGTCACATTTTGGGAAATACCAGTCAAAGATATATTTTATTGATTAATTAGTTACGTTTAGCTGAGTTCTGTTTCATACCTTGACCTTTTGTTATACATTGACGAACATGGACGTCTGAAATCTAGATTATATGACAAACGTGAGGATTTTGACTTTCCAATTGTGAACTTTCCCTTTCTCTGCAGCAACATACCTGCATCCCCAGCATATGGAGTATATATTTCACAATTAATTCGTTACTGTAGAGCGTGCAGTACATACAGTGACTTTGTGGAAAGAGCAAAAGCACTGTCACAAAAACTGCTGAGTCAGGGATATGTTCAGCCTTTGTTACTTTCGTCCCGTCAGAAATTCTATGGACGTCACCATGACATCATAGATAAATATGAAATGTCAGTGTCACAAATAAAAACTGACATTTTCAGCTAGATTCGCGTCTTCCCGGATTTGACATTACCGGTTTTGACTTTATCCTGGATTGACCCACTGACAGTGTGACGGGTGCTGTGCACAGAGCATGACATGCTTACCCTTCCGGAGCACCTGATGTCACTCTTGTTTATTGAGAGTTCACAATGTTAGTGACTTAGTTTTTTGTGTTGTATATGTAATGTTCGTGTGTTTTGTGGGCATGTGGTGTCTTTGGTCTTCCGTCTTTTGGTGTTCTTGCTTTTGCCTTGTCTCTGTGTGATGTTGTGCTTTGTTCCTTCGGTATTCTACTGCCGTTGTTTTAGCTTTATTTCAGCTATGTCAGACAAAAACAAGTTAATTAAAATAATAAAAATAAAGGAAACAAGAAATTAAGTTCTAAGGGAAAACTGAGGAAACGAGTTTTGATTGGCTGTGAAAACGGGGAGATATGGGAAGGAACGACAAATTTTAGCCTTGTTTGCGGCCTTGGAAGGCTGCTCGCATCAAATAATTTAAGAAGGGATCTTTATACTTCACGGAACGTGTTTTTCTCCACATAGTTCTTCTACAATGGTTTAGGCAAAGCTTTCTGCTTTACCACCAGACTATCCCGCATACATAAGGATTTTCCCTTATCGCTACCTGGGGAAGCATTCAGCAGCTCTGTAGGCTAAGCTAATGAATACCGATGGATAGTCACAATTAACGAATCTGCGGGATATCCTTTTAGGAAGGGGCCATCTTAGGACCATTGTGAAATAGTTAATATCTAATTTTACTTTTAAATTCTGAAAAGGTCTTTGAAAATGTTTTCCATAGGGTCCATGATGTGAGTT
Organism: Modiolus philippinarum; assembly: GCA_002080025.1. Taxonomy (NCBI): domain Eukaryota; kingdom Metazoa; phylum Mollusca; class Bivalvia; order Mytilida; family Modiolidae; genus Modiolus; species Modiolus philippinarum. The sequence continues at coordinate 108,123 of MJUU01007450.1, read as the reverse complement.
TTAATCGGCCTATAGTTTCTGAAAAGATCTTTTATTGTGTTTCCATAGGGTCCATTTCTAAACTATTTTTCTCGCACTCTCGGATGTGACGCACACCTGTACGACACATATATGTCCAGGGATTCAAATAAAGACTATTGTGACTATTGTGACAAAATTTTGTCCAATTGGCTCATTAGTTTATGAAATATTTGAAGGTGTTTCTCATATGGGTAAAACGTTAAACTAAGTTCCTACCCCATTGATTGGCAGCAATGTTGGATGGAGTGTGGACTTTGAAAACAATTGTTCATAGGGGACCAGCAAAGGATTTTTGTGACAAAGTTTGGATCCAGTTGGCTTTCTTATTGCAGAAATCTCTGACTGCCTTTCCATATGGTCACGTGTCAAACTACGTTGCCTGTTGGTGCCATCTTTGATATCATGCGGGCGAAGGGGCGAACCGGACTATTGTGAATGGCCTAGCAGCTTTTGAGAAATGATCTTATAACATATTTTCACATAGGGTCACATGAAGGTACTGGCGGCCATCTTGGATAGGTTTAGACATTTGACCACGTTCAAAATGTAATTCATTTTTAGCTCACCTGACCCGAAGGGTCAGTGTGAGGTTTGCAATCACCTGGCATCCGTCGTCCGACGTCAGTCTTTCGTCCGTTAAATTTTCACATTTTCATCTTTTCCTCTGAAATTCAACCAACCTTTACAGGAATGATGTTAGAAGGTCCTTTACAGAGAATGCTCATTTCGTTCCGATCCGATAACAAAAATGGCCGCCATGCGGAACTTAGGCTTAACATTGGATCCTACGGGAAAAAATCACATATTCATCTTCTCCTTTGAAACTGCTGAAGCAAATTCAACCAAACTTTACAGGAGTGATGTTTTAAAGGTCCTTAACAAAGATTACTCATTTTGTTTGGATCCGATAAAAACATGACCGCCTTGCGGAACTTAGTCTAACATTAGACCCTATGGGAAAATCACATTTTCATCTTCACCTCTGAAACCACTAAAGCAAATTCAACCAAACTTTACAGGAATGACATCTGACATTCGATATTATCAGAATTAGTGATTTTTTTTCACGGCATGCTGGACCAGCACAAATTCAAATGAATGTTAACTACACATTGCATGTTTTATGAAAAATGCATTTGTAAATCAACTCTCCTTCTGTCATCTTGTATTTGTATATTATGATTTTATGGAGAAGATTATGTACATTCTAATAATAACATGTATCCAATCCAATTTTTCTTTTTGACCATTAAATAAGTTTAAACTAACAAATTCAAAATGTATCAGACGTTTCGTTCTATAAGCATTAGATATTTTAGTCAAAAGCCGATGAAATTCCATTCATACATGCGTTACTGTCCACTGTGAAATAATCTATCAACCGTTTGCACATTAAACAAAAACGTTCGTTTGTGTATACATTTGAGTGTTCGTTCGTTTGCACTATAAGAGCGTTCATTTGTCTGCACGCATGCTAAATAGCGTTCGTTCGTATACACGTTCGTTCAGACGATACTGTCGTGCGTATAGCCTTTCGTTCGTTCGTTTATCGTGCGTTTGTACATCGTTTATCGTGCGTCGTTTTTCCGTTCGTTCGTATATCGTTCGTGCAGGTAAGATAAAAGAATCTGTGGGTGTAACATTAGACCCTATGGGAAAATATCATTTTCATCCTCTTCTCTGAAATCGTTGAAGCAAATTCATCCAAACTTTACAGGAGTGATGTATGGAAAGTCTTTTACAAAAATTGCTCATTTCCTTCCGATCGGATAAAAAACTTACATGTAGATTTAACATTGGACCTAATGGGAAAAACCACATTTTCAATTTCTCCTCTGATACCACTGTAGCAAAGTCAACCAAATTCTACAGGAATATTGTACTTAAAGTCCTAAATAAAGATTGTTTCATTCGTTTGGATCCGATAAAAAAGCATGACCCTATGGGAAAAATCACATTTTCATCTTCTCCTCTGAAACCACTGAAGCAAATTCAACCAAAGTTTACAGGAATGATATTCTTAAGGTCCTTCATCCAGCAAAGGATATTGTATTGGGCCAACGTAGTGCCAACATGTTGGGCCAACGTCGGCGCAATTCGCACTAAGAATGTTGGCCAAACGTAAGCATCTAACATCGAACCAACGATGGCAGTTTTCGTTGGGCTAACAGTGGCCCTATTTGCACTTCCAACATTGGACCAACGTAAGCATCCATCGTTGGGCCAACAAAGGCAATTTTTGTCGGACCAACATTGGGCACTCACGTTGGGCCAATGTTGCGCCAACATGTTAGGCCAACGTTGGCCCTCTTTGCACTTAGAACGTTGGGCCAACATTAACATCCTACGTTGGGACAACGAAGTCAGGTTTGTTGGACCAATGTTGGGCCAACGTCCAAATGCTGTCTTCGACGTCACTGGTTGCCTAGCTGCCTGACTTCAAGTAAAGTAATGCTGGTTGCCCTTCATTGCTTTAGTACGAACACTAATTGGACTATGTCAACGAAACTTGCTTTTCGCTGGCCAGTTGTATAAATATTGTATGTCAAAATAAATCCATGACAAAATATTGCCAAAAATCAAAACTTTGGTTGATTTGTTGTCATTTATTACATTGATAATTAGTTGTGCCGAGATGCGTGTCACATTTCTAGTCAATACATATTACTATCGTAACATCAAACAATTAGTATTATCGCAATGAATGATAACACAATGGCATTGAACCTTTATTTATATACACCCTGTAACTCAAGTTCAATATCTGTCATTTGTTAGATGGTAGTTGTAAATTGGTACACAAATGGTATTCGAGTTGTTTTTGTTCATGTTGTTGGTTGCAATTTTGTTGTCAAATAATTGTTGCAGCTTGATCTCTGCATATTTAATAATGAGATTTAATTAGTACGAATTAAATCCTTTTATTATATTAAAGAGTTAATTTTTCCTTACTATTCTGTACATAAGCGTCCCTGCATACCTTTTACGTAATTCATTTTCACGTTCGTAAGGAATATTCCCACCGTTTTTTGATATATAACTGAATGCTTTTCACATTTGGTTCAGTTGAGCACGTGGTGGCGAAGGAGGAACAGTTTGCAAAAACCCTCACTTGCCAACCCATATTTAAGAACAAATTTCTGCTGTGTTTGATTTCTATTTCAGAATTTCTTCCTTCAGGGTCATGGATTTGGACAACATAATTTGCTGTTGGCAAATTTATTAGATCTACGTCAATGGTTGCCTAGCTGCCCGACTTCAAGTAAAGTAATGCTGGTTGCCCTTCATTGCCTTAGTACGAACACTAATTGGACTATGTCAATGAAATTTGCTTTTCGCTGGCCAGTTGTTTAAATATTGTATGTTAAAAAAAAATCCATGACAAAATATTGCCAGAAATCAAAACTTAAGTTGATTTGTTGTTATTTATTACATTGATAATTAGTTGTGTCGAGATGCGTGTCACATTTCTAGTCAATACATATTACTATCGTAACATCAAACAATTAGTTTTATAGCAATGAATGATAACACAATGGCATTTAACCTATACTTATATACACCCTGTAACTCAAGTTGTTTTTTGTTCATGTTGTTGGTTGCAATTTTGTTGTCAAATAATTGTTGCAGCTTGATCTCTGCATATAAGAGACCCAATGGGAAAAAATCACATTTTCATCTTCTCCTCTGAAACCAATGAAGCAAATTCAACCAAACTTTACAGGAAAGATATGCTTAAGGTCCTTCATCAAGATTGCTCATTTCGTTCCAATCCATTAAAAACATGGCCGCCAGCACGGATCATTGTTTAACTTTGGACCCTATGGGAAAATCTCATTTTCATCTTCTTTTCTGAAATCGCTAAAGCAAATTCAGGCAAACTTTACAGGAATTATGTACTAAAGGTCCTTAACCATGATTACTCATTTCGCTCTGATCAAATAGAAAAACATGACCGCCAGCGCGGAACATAGTTTAACATTAGACCCTATGGGAAAAATCACATTTTCATCTTCCCCTCTGAAACCACTGAAGCAAATTTAACCAAACTTTACAGTAATGATGCACGGAAGGTACGTTACGAAATTTTTCATTTCATTTAGATCTGACAAAAAACATGGCCTCCAGTTCAGAAGATAGTTTAATAATGGAGCCCGGTATGAAAAAAACCATGCTTTTCATCATCTGTTCTGCAACTATTTAAGCAAATTTAACTAAATGCATGGAAAGTCCTCTTCAAAATTTAATCATTTCAATAGGATCAGACAAAAAAACATGGGTGCTAATGAAGAACATAGCTAAACATTAGACCCCATTGGTAAAAACTTCATTTTTGGTCATGCATGGCATAGAAGCATTTTGTCAGGTTAGCGATACAGGCTCAGTCTCTGAGCCTCTAGTTTGCAATTTAAACTCAACCTATGTCTCAAATTGTTTGTAAAATATAAGACAATAGGAATAAAATCATGAAACATTGACAAATAAACATGATAAAGTTCAATAACTTCCATATTTTGATGTTCTTCAAATTTGAATTTGGGGAGATCTTGCACCCTTTGATTCTGAATATATTTTTAATAAAAACTTAACCTCTATCTCAAACTGTTTTTGAAATATAGACAAGATGTATAAAATCACGAACTGTTTGAAAAAGGGCAATAACTGGGTTGTTTCTTTTGGTATGAATTTGGAAATTTATATGCCTATTAAAAGGTGATGAATCGTCAACGATACCTTCCGTGCAGTCGCTACACTCTGCACTCACGACACAAAAAGATAACAAGCAAATACCGACTAAGAATAAGGTTCCACACTGTTGATAGATTGATTATGAAAAAGAAAGGAAATGGGATAAATTCCATATAGTTAGAGTTAAACGTAAAAGGAGCAATAGTTTAGCCATATCAAGACAAGAGCAAGTTAATTAATTCAAATAAAAATGTAAGATTAAAGAAGAAAGATACAAAGGTGCAAGAGACAACCGCGGCAACGAGTTTTGATTGCCACTAAAAAAGGGGGGATGGATGGGTAGCCGTTTATACGACACCAAGTGCGTTTTCTCTCCTTAAATTATGTAGACGGGGTCTTTTTTCTGCAAAGATCGTGGCGTTTCTCTTGTCAGTTGGGCTACAATGGTTCGCTATCAGGTTTCCGTACCATGAGCTGACTACCTAGCACATATATAGGGCATTCCCTTATCCACCAATTAGGGATGCACCCTGAAACTCTGAAACTGGAGTTCCTGAAAACAAATTCAGTTACTGGGCCAAAACTAATGAAATTACAAACAAGAGTTCAAAAGAATCATCAGATATCTACAGTTCTTCATTGACAGAGACTAAGTTCAAACATTCTTCTATTGTATTTTATTTTTGTTTGTTTGTTTGTTTGTATTGTTTGTTTGTTTGTTTGTTTTTTGTTGTTTGTTTGTTTGTTTTTTTTTGTTTGATTGTTTTTTGTTTGTTTGTTTTTTGTTTGTTTTGTTTTGTTTTTGTTTTGTTTTGTTTTTTGTTTTTTTTTGATAAATTTGATTGTTAAGTCGGCCAAGCTCTATTATCCGATGTTCATACTTCTGATAAAAGTAGTTCTCTTAATATCATTCGAAAATGTGGCATAAGCAACTACAAAATATATTATATGGCAAAGACAGAAAAATTTTTCACTAGCAATCTTACTAATAAAAATAATCTACCATAATAAGTAAGTGTGAACCGAAATGATAATTTGAACTGCAATTGGCGAAACATTGTATATGAAATGCAGTGAACTCGTTGTGAATTCAAAAAAGTTTGCAAGACCACGAATATATCAAAAACAAATGTTTGGACGAATTCAGATAACAAGACTAAGCATGTCTACACTCGTTGTAAGGCCTAAAATAAATTGTGAGATTAGGGTAACACATTTTTTTAAGGTCGTGTAGGGTAGGAAGGATTGTTTTTGATATTCTTTATACATTATAGCTATGGTGGGGGGGGGAACAGTGCTTGTTGTAAAAAAAAATAAAAAAAATAGGGTAAGCATAAAATTATAGATACGGTCGGGTAACCCTAAACACACAACTTATTTTGACATGATCAATCTCACCACGCCATTGTTATCATGAAGTCCGATCCTTTTAAAGGAGACAATACCATAAAATCTTGGAATACAACATACAAATTACGAAAAAAAACGGATTTGAGAGCTTGGAACTGCAATACATTATGGTTACAGTGAAAATATTAATACCAAATTCGTTAAGCCCTTGATGTAGTTTGGTCAATGTGATGAACATACCTAACGAAGGCAAACGTCACCCTCGTAGTCGTAGATATTGGATTTACAAAACGTCTCATTTGCATGATATCATAGATCGCATTCTTCCATACTGGTAAATACCCTTTACGCACTAAACTACATGTCTTATCCCATTCATAATTGCATCAGTTTTTTTGAAACCTAAATTCTAACAGATCCGTTGTCAGCTGAATATAAAGTTGTTTTAAGGTAGATCGACAATAATACAATGCGCATTCGATTGGCGCATTTGCGAAACACAAGTCGGGCGCGGAATCAACTTAATTTTCAAGCCGGAATATTCCTTATTTGGACTTTTCAATGTGACGTTAATAGATTGATATACACTTCCCCGCAAATTAGCTCCATTTTCCCGTAAGCATTGTTTATTTCGTAAATTATATTAAATATCTCTCTTAATCAAACGGTGACATATAGATTTTTTAAGCTCAACATACAGCTGAAGTATATACCTCTGAAATGTCAAAAAATAAAAAAAAAGAAATATATATCTGATATTTATTTCATATGAAAGCTAAACAATAAGCATGTTCTCACATTTCCCTACAAAAAGCGCTGAAAAATAATGAATTTCAAACCCTAATGACAGGAAAATATGATCGGTGACATATCATTTCATATTATTTTTTGAACAAATGGACTAAGAAGTACAAAATATATTAAAATAAAAAAAAATTCTGTCTGATATTTTTATTAGGCTCGAACTTCCTTAAGTACTTTTGATGTTACCTATCACAGATACAAAAATTACCAAAGTTGCTTAAAAACAGTAAATGTTATGCTGTACACGAGTTTCAAGGAGTTACCTCTCATCAGCAGCATTTAAATCAAATGAATTAGCGCCTTGTATTAAGAGGTATGGAATCGGTCTTTTTGCTTTGTGGGGCGTACGAACAATTTATATACAGGCTATCATTATTGTGACTTGACTTCCGCGCAGAGACAGGGAAGTCGCATTTTTACCACCTAGAACGCGACAAGCAGCTCTACAAACATTAATTGCATTAATTTGTCGGGCAAAATATGTTTTCACTTTTCCTACTCGTAAAAATATGTATCTTCGTTTTCCATTTTTAGTTGAAGGACATCAGTGTTCCAAATCAGAAATAACTAGAATAAGTTACTGGTATGGAAGACAAATCTATGGATGTGACAGTTTTAAGACATAAGTTCATGGCCATATTTGTGTTTTTTTTCAGATTCCAGACCTGCTTCAGGCCGCTTGTGGAGTAGAATCCTTTATCACTTTAACCTTGAGGTCATCTCTGAAAGCAGTCAATAAGTAGTATTGAGAATATAACGGGTCTTCAATGGATCTCTGTTTCCATGAATTATTGTTTTGGTTACTAGTAAATGTATGCATAATCATCCTTTACACCAGAGGATGCCTATGGATACTCAACCTTTACACCAAAGGATGTCTATGGATAATCATCCTTTACACCAAAGGATGCCTACATAGAAGTGTGATTTATATAATTAACTAAATACTGAAGTTTCTATTATTTGTAACGGATTTGACTACCGACTTTGACATTTTCCCGGCTTGAATCACTCACAGTGCGACGGGTGCTGTTAACTGGAGTTCACACTGTGAGTGCATTTGTTTTGAATAGTGTAATTTCTGTTTCTGTGCTTTGTATCTGTCTAACGTCATTGTCTTTGTGTCTAACGTCATTGTCTTCTGTGTTCCCGTTTTGGCCGTGTGTTTGGACTTCGATTTTTTTTTTTAATTTTCACTCCATTGTTCCTCCGGTATTCTACTACCGTTGTTGTGTGAGATTTCAAGGGATCCATAATTGATAAATGGGTATAAATACGGTTTCCTCATGAACTGACACTATAAATAGAACACGGTTAACATGGAGTTTTGCAACTGACTTGAAAAAAAAATATCATCAACAATTTGGTATTTAACTGCGGCCAAGCAGATCACAACACTTTTGGTATAACTATTTGGTACCGTTTAATGTTTTTGAATTGCAACAAAATCTCATTTCAATATTGAAAAACTCACAGGAACATGAGCATGAAATATATTACAAACAAACAGATACATGTACATAATTCTTTTATTTGGATGCGTCTATTTGGTGAGAGTTAAATAATATTAGTTATTCAGCTTTTTTTCCCTTGTAGTTAATGGGTCATGAAACGTAAGCCTTTTGGCTTCTTGTAGAAACTGACAATTTCAGCTAGATTCACGTCTTCCTGGATTTGACATTCAGGTTTTGACTTTACCCTGGCTAGACCCACTGACAGTGTGACGGGTGCTGTATACAGAGCAGGAAACGCTAACCCTTCCGGACCACCTGATGTCGCTCTTGGTTTTTATGGGAGTTCACACTGTCAAAGCTTTATTTTTTTTTGTGTTATCTTGTTAAATTTGAGTTTTGTCTTTGTCAGTGATGTGTGTGATACTGATCTGTCCTTGTCCATGTTTAAATATTATCGTGATTACAAAAGCTTTTCAAATTTTACCTTGGTACTGTTTGAGGTTTAAAGAAGTTACGTGTACCATGGTTTTTAATTTGTTTTGTCTCAGGGTTAGAAAATGCCAATAACCAATCGGTAACCGAACAGATCTTTCAAAAACATTTACCTCACTGACGGTGTGACGGGTGCTGTATACAGAGCATGACATGCTTACCTTCCGGAGCACCTGATGTCACTCTGTGTCTGAGAGTTCACACTGTTAGTGATTTAGTTTTTTATGTTGTATATGTAGTGGTTGTGTGTTTTATTGGCATGTAGTGTCTTTGGTCTTCCGTCTTCTGGTGTTTTTGATTTTGCCTTGTCTCTTGACTTTGATTTATGTAATGTTGTGCTTTTTCCCTTCGGTATTCTACTGCCGTTGTTTTGATTGCGATAAAGCTACAAATTTAAGTGCTGAGTTAATAGCATTAGCTTCAGCAGTGAATATGGAACTAGAGGATGGTAGTCGAAGAGTTGCTGTTCGATCTGCAAAAACGGCTGCAGAAGCCACTCTTTCTCCGTCGTTAGAACCATCTGTGTAAATTAGCAAGTATTAAGGATGTTCAGATTTAATTCTTGCAAAGTCCTGCTGGATAACCAGAGGATTGGTAACACTTTTAATATGACGTAGTTCAAAATTAAATGATGGATTTGTGTTCAGCAATGGATTTTTTTGGGAGTTTCTTTAGGGGCAATTTCATCCAAATTTATGTTAGCAGATTCAAGGTGTGGTTTGATACGAAAACCAAAGGGTTTTATAACGATTGGGCGTTCTACATGGTCAGCTTTGTGAAGAGGTGTGAGCAGGATTGGAATGATACGCTTTAAGCTTCGTTGCGTATTGTAAACCAAGTTTCGATCGTCTGTCTTCCAAAAATGGTTCATTAGCTGCAACATAGATTGCTTGATTGATTAATTGATGTTTTACGCCAACTTCAGCAATATTTCAGCTATATGGTGGCGAGAACTGTTACGTATATTAAACGATTATGATAAATAAATAAAAATATTAATATAAAATCATATAGTTTTATGCAAGTAAAATATATGTCTACAAAATTAAAAAAACATAAGAGAAGAAGTGTTAGATTAACTGTTACAATATTAGAAAATTTAAGATAAATCCGTTTAAATCTTTTTAAATAAATTGATCGCTTTTAAAAATTGAACAATTTTGTCGCCAGCGTCGTTTGTATATAGGTCTTTAAGACAATCAGCAGAATAAAAATCACGCCAGATATCGGCAACATCTACACATTCTTAATTGTATAAGGACAATTGCATGGAATATATTCAGGTCAATCATCACTGTTGAGGATAAAACTATGCGTTGAGCTGCAACATAGAGACTCTCCACAAGAGAAGTCCTGAACACACCCAATGAAAGACGCAAACATTGGAAATGAATGGTATCTAATAATTTAATATATGATATACGGACAGAACTGTATCACTATGAACAGAAAAAAGTACTGTCCATACCAGGAACAGTGATTTTTTCACTGTCATTCACTGTTCTCTGCTGTGGTAGTACTGTGAAATATCTATTAAGTACTGTCAAGAACTGTGCCAATCGGGGACAGTCATTAACAGTAATACCCAAGTACTGTGATTAACTGTCCAGTACTGTAACAGTTACTC
>MJUU01007450.1:46455-71232 GCA_002080025.1 Modiolus philippinarum | reverse complement strand
TCAGTAAACTCCTTAAAAAATTTCCAATCTGGAGTATGCCAACGGATTTCACGTGGCATGTACCGTTCACGAGATAAATGGGGCCCAAAAGGGTCGAATTTAAAAATTTCAATTTTTTATTTCTAGTCCGATTTTGATGCAATTTTTTTTCCAAAGGATTCCTTATGAAAAATTCACACAGCGCTCTACTATTAGATTTTTGGTAACTTGTTTCCTTACCCAGCTATGAGGGGCCGAAGGGGACCAAAACCGTTAATTTACAGATAACCTAAAATTTTTATTTTTCATCGGATTTCGATGGGATTTTTTTTCTTTGGATTCCTCTTGATGTAAGCTTTCAGTATTATGTCAACGGATTTGGTGTAGCTCATACCGTTTCCGAGCTATGAGGGGCCGAAGGGGGCCAAAATCGTAAATTTGCAGATAACCTAAAATTTTTATTTTTCGTTGGATTTCGATGGGATTTTTTTCTTTGGATTCCTCTTGATGTACGCTTTCAGTAGTATGTCAACGGATTTGGTGTAGCGCTTACCGTTTCGGAGCTATGAGGTGCCGAAGGGGGCCAAAATCATAAATTTACAGATAACCTAAAATTTTTATTTTTCATCGGATTTCGATGGGATTTTTTTCTTTGGATTCCTGTTGATGTAAGCTTTCAGTAATATTTAACGGATTTTGCGTAGCTCCTACCATTTCGGAGCTATGAGGGGCCGAAGTGGCCAAAATCGTAAATTTACAGATAACCTAAAATTTTTATTTTTCATCAGATTCCGATGGGATTTTTTTCTTTGGATTCCTCTTGATGTAAGCTTTCAGTAATATGAAACGGATTTGGCGTAGTTCTTACCGTTTCCGAGCTATAAGGGTTCACAGGGGCCAAAACTGCAAATTTGCAGATTACCTAAAATTTTTATTTTTCATCGCATTTCGATGGGATTTTTTTCTTTTGATTCCTCTTGATATAAGCTTTCAGCAGCATGCCAATGGATTGGGCGTAGCTCTTACCGTTTCCGAGCTATAAAGGGTCAAACAGGAATTGTAAGGAGTCGCAAGGGCTAATTTTTATTTTCCCTAGTTTGTGTCTAGCTAAGTACTGGGTCAATCTCCTTATTGCGTCCATCTAATTATTGTGTCAAGCTCTTTCCTATATCCATACTCACTATAAATTGCACTTTTTCAAATTTCAGTGGACGACATGCTGCGGTCGTATCATGCTGCGCTCAGCGTAGCCCTTTATTATTAATATTTAGATAACGCGTAGTCTTACAAAATAGCGCCTGTTTAATTTATGAGGAAACACAAAAATCATTTTTTCTCCAATTTTTCTTTTCAATCCAATGTTGGGAAGGGATATAGCGCTTGACTCTATCGTCGTTTCGTTCGTCGCAAAATACCAGAGTAACAATTAGTGTATCTTTTGACCATCAAGTCACAGATGAATAAGGGTTTATCCATGTAGTACTTAATGTACTTGAGTTTCATTTCATAAACGCATGATTCAGGTTAAAGGTTTTGTATGAGTCTAGATGTATTAAAGGAATATTTCATCTGTAGATGCGTCTTGTATAGTGACAATCACAGCACCTTTACCTACTTGGGTGACCCATGTTAAAGATGATGCAAGAGTCATTTTTCATTTACTGTGAGTCCTATGGGAGAAATATTTTATCTAAAGATGGATATTGTACAGCCACCAAGATCCAGATGTGATTTGGTTCACTATGATCTACATTTCAAGTTTCAAAAGAATAGGCAAGGGGGATGTCTGTCTTTTTCTACTGCTTCATTCTTAAATCTGATAAGATTTTTTTGTTTCACTTCAATAACAATGTTACCAAAATTACTGTAAATTTTCTCTCCGCATATGATCATTTCGACAACTTAGGGGACGACCATTCGATTTTGGGGGTGGGGGCTTGGAAGATTTGTTCGGGTCATAATGTTTATTTTTGAATATTTGCGGGCCAGAAATTTTATTTTTCATATAACATACTAAGGAATCTGGGGACAGATTATTATTTTTTATTTACAAGGGGTTGAGGCCAGAATATTTATTTCCACAATTTTGCAGGAGAGAATACTTATCTAAAAAAACTTCCAACCCCCCTCCCTCAAAATCAAATGGTCGTCCTTTTATGTCTCGTCAGTGTAGATAAATAAGAACAACATTGGAAATCCAGAAATTGAAATATTTGTAAAAGCTGACAGGGAACTATAATCTAAAGGGTTTAAATTGAGGCCAAAATCAGGGAAGGCATGAAAGAGATACTCCTTAGTTTTAAACAAAATTTCCTAATTTAGATATTGCAAGTTTAAAAATTAAGTGGGTTTTCTGACCAGCAACGAAATACTTGACGACAGGGTTGGTCAATACCCTACGGGACATGCAGTTCACCAATAGTGGCATCGACCCAGTGGTACATTGGATACAGTAAATTAGTTTGTTTAATTAGCTTCATCTCCTTTCTGGAACTCTCCGATATTCATTCTACATACTGACAGGTTTATTACGTCCTTGACATTCATTGTCGATATAATAAATGGATGATGAAAGGTAACTGTAGGATTAAAAAAAAAAGAAAAAATATGGATTTTTTTGAAAATAAATACAATATTTATTTTTTCGCGGAAAAATAATTTACTCACTTTTTCTTACAGTCAAGCAGCTGGTTGCACTGGATGTCGTTGTATGCACGAGCAATCACTGTCGTCTGCTGTTGTCATCAAGCAAACCATTCCACCGGCTTTAGCAGATGAAATTGATGATTTAGAAATTGAACTCTTTTATTTTAATGGATGTTGCAAATGTGTTAATAATGGATGAAACAAATGTATGATACACTTCCAGAATCCCCAAAAAGTTCCCGATTTAATTACTATGCATATTTGCAGTCAATATCCAAATTTTGGTTTTATCTGTGTGATACAAAAAAAAAGTTATTGTCCAACAATAAAAATCCAGTGACTGTATATACGAATCAAACTTTCAGAAAAAATACCCGAAGGTTTATTGTTTATTGACACTTTCAAAATACCTTAAAGCTTATTGTTTATTGACACTTTCAAAATACCTGAAAGTTTATTGTTTATTGACACTTTCAGATATACATTACATAAAAAAGTGTTAGATGATATGGTGGCATAGTTCTGCCCCCTACTTGTCAGATAATTAAGTATACTTGTCAGATATTTATGTCAACTTGTCAGATATTTATGTTGACTTGTCAGATAATTATGTTCACTTGTAAGATAAAAAAATTATTTTATTATGTGGTCTATTGACCAGCTTACGCCTATGTCTGCCATCCAAAAGTCAACATAATTATCTGACGAGTCGAAATAAATATCTCACAAGTCCACATAATTATCATAATTATCTGACAAATCCACATAATTATTAGACAAGTCGGCATGATTATCTAGCAAGTCGACATGTGGACTTGTCAGATATTTTTGTTGACTTGTCAGATATTTTGTCGACTTGTCCGATATGTCGACTTGTCAGATAATTATGTAGTCTTGTAAGATATTAATGTTGACTTTTGGATGGCAGATATTTGCGTTAGCTGGTCAATAGATCACATGATAAAATATTTTTTTTCATCTGACAAGTGAACATAATTATCTGACAAGTCAACATAAATATCTGACATATTGACATAAATATCTGACAAGTCTACTAAATTACCTGACAAATAGGGGAAAGAACTATGCCACCATAAGATGATGTTTGTAACACGCTATATAACTTATTGGCGTACCTTTAAAAGATCATATCCGAGCTCTTGTATCAAGCTTTACCAGATCACTTTTGATTATGTCATAGTATAGAAAACGTCACGTCATAGAGCATTACACGTCAGAAATTATGTTTTTGAAGTACATTTTTGGTCACATGGGGCGGACATGTTTGTGAGGTAGGGCGGACAAAGAACAGCTGATGAATCTAAATACAAGAACTCGGAAATGATTTTATCCCGTTTCGCTGTATGGTCCCGTCTAGTAGCACAAGTTTCAATTTCTGAAGTTCAGGTGCTAATATACAACTTTCAGTCCTCCTTCTTCTATCTATAGCCTGCAAAGTATCATTTGATTATTAAAGTTTACATTTTAACTGTATTTCACTAGTTTCATAAAATTTAAAGTGTTATACTTGACTTCTCGTGTTAAAAACCCACAAATGTTAGCACTTTTTACTATCATAAGGCACGGCTTTGGGAGATACAATAATAGAGATTACAAGTTATTCAGATATTCCCGACATATGAAATGTCGGTTTCAAAATGGAGAAAGGACAATATCAACTAGATTCAAGTTTTCCTAGATTTGACATTACCAATTTTGAGCTTTCCCTGAATTGAAACACTGACAGTGTGATGGATGCTGTATAAAGACCAGGAAATGCTAACTCTTCCACAGCACCAGATATCACTCTGTTTGGTAGAGTTCACAATGTTACTTCTTCAGCTTCAAGGGTTGTATTTGTGTTTTTGTGTGTTACGTCAATAAGTCATCTGTCTTCTGGTGTTCTCGTTTGATTTGTGTAATCTTTTGTTTTGTTCCTTTGGAACAGTTAAAATTTTCTTCTACCATTTAACCATAAATTTTATTAGAAAAACCTAATATTAAATAATTGATTGAAACTAACAAGCTTATATGTTGATATGAGAACAGTCTTGTATTTTAGAAAATTCAAAATTGTAATCATGCGTCTTTATTCGTTATTTATCATAACTCGCATCATGTACTAATGAAAAATGATACTGATTGCTACATTGCTACGTTAGGAAAATTCGTCTTTATACGCCTTTAGATAACGGAATTCCTATTAAGTACCAATGGCAAATAAGAACACCAGTCTAATTCTTGAGGAAAAGCTGTTACAGCATGGCTGTACTCATCACAATTAATGTGGAGAAGATAACAGGTAACACTGTCAACTTGTATCCATTGTCATTGACAAATAGGGCTAACTGATACACAAATAGTTAAATGCCGGAGAAAATTTGAAATTATTCTTGCATAGCTGAAGATTTCAAAACGCACCAAGTAGTGGAGACCAACTAGGAGTCATTATTTCACAACAATGTGACGCTAGAGAAAATTCCAATTATTGGCCATATATTTTAGCGCATAATTGACGCCAAGAATCTGTCGTCTGGGAATCCCGTATTAATCAAGTGAACCAGGCAGTTACTTTTTTGTTCATATTAACAGGCATAATGCTTTAATGACACGAGTTCATCGAAACAGTTTCATTTAGCATTAGGTCAAGTAAAGCAGAAATAGTAATATTTTTGCAATATGAAGAATATTTAACAGATTCATATAAAGGTGCCTCACTTATCAAATTCTTGAATTTGTGTCAGATTTCGGAATTCCTCTGGTTTTCTCCAGTTCAATGGCTCAAAGAATTTTGCACGTGGACCCCCACATTTTATTGCACATATGTCTAATATATGTCAATTAAGACACCTGACAAGTTTTCATAAAATTCTTGATATAGCTTCCTAGTTTTTAGACAAAAATAGTCCTGATGTTAAATCAAGGGAAAATCTAGAGAAACCCATTTCCTGTCATATTTTTAATGTAGTCCTGATGTTAAATTAAGGGAAAATCTAGAGAAACCCATTTCCCGCCATAATTTTAATGTTGTCTATCTCTGTTAAAAGCACACGGACCTATTTATTTCTTTTTACCATTTTATTAAGTCTAAAATGCTTAATCAATTTAAACAGAAATCCTTGATATAAATAACACCAGGATTGAGCCTCCTTAAGGACCACTAGCAAACAGAGCTGACTGACACGCCAACAAAACTTTAGATAAATTGAAATAAATAGGGTCTGTAAGTCTCGTCATGTGACACAGAGATTTCACGATAAAATTAAAATTTGAAAACCTCTCCCGCCAAAGGATGACGTTTCAGGATGATGACGTTTAAATCTTTTGTTTAGATCGTCATATATTAATGTGAAAAATGCAACTTCCGGGTACAAAAATTGTACCCGGAAGTTTCAAAATTCGACGAAACTTACAGACCCTAATGCGGTCTTTAGGGAGTCGCTATATTCATGAAGTTGGTTTAGTATAAAAGTTACCTACGTATCTTAATTCAAAATCTCGGTTCAAGGTTATTAAAACAGAAAATGAAAGGATATGGAGTAAATGCACTTGAGACATGGTCGCAACAAATATATGGTACAACCAATCAATGAGAGAACGATAAACAGCAACTGTTTTTGTTGTTATTCGTCTTGAAGTCGTCATTAGGCCTTCAACAATGAGCATAGGTCATACATAATGGTAAGTTCAAGACAGCCCTTGGAATCTGTTTGAGCGGAATGGAATTCACCTTTCAAATTTTGTCCCGTGTGGTGTCACCACTGCACTATCAGGTTTTGTTCTGTGACGTCGTGATACCAGGAAAATACACGCACAATAATGCGTGAAATACAACTTTTCCCGCGAGTTACCTGATAGTGCAGCAGCGACACCAATCGGGAAAAGCAGGATGGTGAATTCCATTCATTGCAATATGGTGAACAACGCTACATTTACTCTTTAAGTTTCCAGGATGTGAGACAAATATCAAAATAAAGAAACTGTAGCCTAAGTTGTAAAATGTGTATAAGTAGTTATGTAAGTTAGCCGCCATTATTCAACGTAAGTTCTTCAAGGCAAAGACCAACAAATATTTTTGAACTAAGATCATAATTTCAATTCTCTCAAAAGAATTAAGGTGCCTATGAAAGAAATTAACTGTCTGCTAAACACAGTTCCATGTGTTGTCTTCTCATGATTTTTTGGTAGCCATTTTTACTCTATTTCATGAATAAGAAATTTTTTGGTTGAGTTACTAGGTTACGGTATCATTGCGTATTGCGCTCTTTCATTCTCCCCCTTCGATCCATGGTTTATTACTGATACAATGAGTGTTAAAAAGTTTGTGACAATTGCATCAAGCTTCTCTATCATGTTAATATTGAATTTCTATGTTTTGGTATCCCTTTTCTATATCCTTTCCATGCAGGTTCAGTTTGAAAACTGTAGGGTCAACACAATTATGAATTGTTTTAGTTTACCGTTTTTCCTTGAAAAGGACAAACTAACAAATCTAATCTATCTTTGATTTTAATATTTGTATGTATTTTATGTGCATCGATGTGATTCTCTACACAGTCTTTTGCTGTCTGCTGTAATATCTTATTAACTAAGCCGGTGAGTATTGCTGTTTTTGTGACAGAATCATAAAGAAAATTCTATTTGTGGGTTGAAAGTTTGCAATATCTAATTTTGTAAATTTTGTCAAAAACTAAGAATTATCTCCCTTGTGCAAAGCTCTGTCCTAAGTTGATTTTGGCTTTCCATTTGGATTATATTGGTTATTTGTTCTCTCAGTTCTTAAACATCTTCGACTTCATGAATGTTAAGATTTCATCTGCACTGAATATACATACGTTTTTGAAATGGCCATGTTGCAAGGCATAAAACTATGTGGAAACATTTTCATATGGTCGATAATGTTTTTTACAATTGATGAAACAGAATTGTCTCGCTTTGAATGTAGCAGAATTAAAAAAAAATATTTGCATTTTCTCTTGAAACGAAAATCCTGTTTTCGTGATTTTTGGAACATAAATGTGTTTGGTAGCTGTATTTCCATTAAAATTAAAATATGTTGACAATGGGTCTGATTTTTCCCCAAAAGTAATCCCGACAGGTACAAAAACCAACGGAAAAAAACTTGCATTCTAGGTTTCGACTTGCATTTTAATAGCTTTATTAACATACATGGGGATCCTACTATCAAAGACATGTCTTATAAGGCGTTGTTTTAGATCAGAAATAAGAGAAACAGTGACCACGGGAACTTACTACGACATAAAAAAATGAATTTAAAAACATGGTTGGTCTATAGCTTTAAAAACAAACATTATCCGTGTGTGATTCCATTAATCCAAGCTCAGAAAGCTAAGCACATTTCAGGACAAGGGACACATTACAATAGTCTGCATATCGAATCAAAACATTTGGAAATTTATAATTCAAAATAACTACTGAAGTTGATAGAGAACGAATAACCAATAAGATCTAATACAAAAACAAAAGGCTATACATGAGGGCGATATTCCTTCGTTTTAAATGGAATTTTCTAAAAATTAGATATTGCAAGTTTGAAATAAACTCCGTTTCAATGTCAGCAACGAATTCATTGGCAGCGTTCACAGGAAAGTCTGTCATATTTGAGGCATTTATAATATCCATTATGATATTATTGATTTTAACGGTTTCTACTCTTAGGAGTTCCAAAATAAACACAAACTGCTTTCTTTACAATCAGTCTGCTTACTTTGGGAAAATATTTGATATTACATTTTTTAAAATTTAGTTTAATAACAAGGAATTGACATTGAAAAAAATGAAAAGTATCATTTGCAGAATACGACATGTTCACCCTGTCTCTCTTGGCCTTTATGGGAGTTCATATTTATGATGGCTTCAGTTTAGAATGAATAAAATGGATAACAGGAAACTTCTACATAGGCTGAAAATTACAATATTACAAGTACATGTACATATGTGTTATTGTATCATGTTCATTTACTCCATATCCTTTTGTAAAATATCCTACAATCTACCAGGAAACTACACAGGAAAACACACAAACGTAAAAAACGATAGGAGCTCTGGACAGCCAGAATTAGTACCGACACTAGCAAAAGCCAGGGGTAGAATTAAACAGGTTTATGGGTACCCTTACCTCCCCTCTTCGCCGATTTGCATTTCATTTGCGCCGATTTTGTCTTTCATTTGCGCCGATTATTTCTTTCATTTACGCCGATTATTTCTTTCATTTGCGCCGACTTTGACTCGTCAATTTTCGAGTCAAATACAGATATTTTTTTTCATTTGTTCACAAGTGTACTGATGAAATTTAAAATTGCTTACACAAAAGGCTTACACGGATTAAAAATAAATCTCAAAGAGTGATAAAAATGGAATAAAAAATATAAATGCAAGTGTTAAACTAAGTACATATTTATACCAACAGAACTTGCAGTGACTCTGCCTTAACAACACTCATTGGTACAACATTGGAGTACCATACATCACAGTTTATAGCCAGAGTAAACCAATATTTTCAAGCTACTGTAGAATTATTTTTTTCAAGTCTTTTGAAGTTATCTATCTTTTTTAATCTCAACTTTTGAGCCCCAACTTTTATCTTGAAATTTTCAACTTTTGCCATTTCAAAATAAAAGTAACCCTTTACAGACAGACTCCTAACTCTATGACAACAATCTTGAAGTGAGAGTAAATGACAATACGTAATTTTGAAAGACGAGTCAAGTAGTGTTCGTTGCTAATCTGCCGGCTAGCTCAAGTAGCCTTGTCTGCTGGTAGAACACTGTTACACAACGGAAGAAAAAAATAAACTCAAAATTTCCCGAAGGGATTGGTCAAGAATGATCATATATTTCAGTAGACATCAGCAGTATCAGTTAGAGGTCAGTATATATGTAAAATTTTCAGGTCATTAGATCTTAAAGCTAATTTAACGGATGCAAGCAGAATATATTGTGGATAACCCCTATAACGTTAAGAATGAAAGTTATGTTCTAGTTTTTCTCTTGATTTTTAATCGGTTTATCGCATCTTTTAACAACATTTCCGTAGAACAAGGATTTAAAATGCTTTAGCAATAAGCTGTTTGCGAATTACGCCACATTTTCATATCTATTATAAAAGTTCTTAAATGTATTCAATAAGTAACTATTCATTTGATACATAATTATATATCTTTTTAACCTTATGCCACCTTTTAGTCAGTCAAAATACAGATTATAATTTACGTAATAGTGATAATTATATTCTTCCAAACGTGAGACTAGAAATAAAAAAAATCATTTTTTCTTCTACTACAAGATATTGGAATAGTTTAACCAGAGACATAATGACATAACCATTGAATTGCTACTAGTCCTTCGGCTGGAATAACCCCCGTGCACCCCCTACTTCCGAACCCATCCATTCTTTAAGTCCGCGTCCATCCCCTTTTCAAAATAAAACATGTTAACTCGAGCATAACCTGCACACACTGGTGGAATTCTTTATTGGGCCCATTTTTAGACCCACCTACCGAAATATTGGAAAATTTCGTTTTCGTTCAAGTTTTTTCTTTCAGTTGCTTAATAATGTTGACCAAATACTTCCCAGTTATAAAAACGAGGTATCAAATGGTTGCTTATTGTTTGAGCTTTGCAAATAACCCAAGTTCTATGCCCAAATACGTTCCACAGCGAAATTAAACGTAACCCTACCCCAATGAAATATTGACGAAAAATCCGATATTTTCATTAAGTTTGATAGTCTAGATAACCCGAAGTGCATCTCAATTCCTGATCCTGAAAAAAAAAAGTTTTTAGGTTTTCAATCTATTTTCTTCAATATAAAACTTGTTAAGACGATGTTTACAATCGAGCTGTATCAAGGAAGTCTCTGTATCGACCACAAGCCCTTGAGTAGCGAATGAGTTGCGAGTTGTTTACACCACGTGCTGGCTTTTTGGAATGTTGCTCAAAGAAAAGGGAAGTTGACTATTGCAAAAGTGAAGCAATCGTGTTTGCCATTGACAAGATGAAGGTCATGGAACGAGGTTGATGTGGAAGTAACTGTAGTATCCTTAATTTCGATAGATAAGATTAAGAAAATCCCCGAAGCCAGCGATGTTTAGTGATAAAATATCATCTATATAACTGAAACTGCAATTAAAAAAGTTTATAGAAGACGCGCATTTGTTTATATTTATGAGGTGTCTTCACTGAGGTCCCCGTTTTTGTTTCATAGAAGCACACAGCCTTACCTAGATCGTCTTTTGACCCCCAATAATACCAGTAAAGTCTCCAAGGAAGACGACTGCAGCTACGCTAAAGAAACCTAAAGCAGATCCCAAATGGAAAGGGATTCTTTTGAAGTTGAGCCATCTTTGCTTCAAATGAACGAGGATATTTTTTCCAAACAAGTCCTTTAAAGTCAAATTGCAAATCTGGTAAATACTCCAAAGCAGTTAATTTTTCACTTGAAACTCGCATTGAAATCAGAAGTAAAGAATAGATCCTAGAAGCAGTCCAAGTGAAACAAAGCGTTCAGATCATTCAAGATCGGAGAAGCAAAACCAACAGAACAGACCCAGCCAAGTAAGTCGGTTAAACCTAAAGCAGCTAAACAAAGATAACAAAGACCGAAAATACACAGCAACAAAGAAAAATGAAGTCAAAGTTGCCACTGAAATATAAGAATAATAATGAAAAAAAAAACACACAAATGGGGCAGCAGAAACCTCAACCATAGCCAGCTTACAAGACTGCCAAAGCTGCTAAGCACAAACATACAAAATCTACCAAACCAATGAATATTAGGAGTAAAGACATAAGTTTATGTCAGGGATATACAACCAATAGAAATTTAGTTGTTAGCTATGACTTATCAAAATCAAAATCTCTCTCTATATATATGTTGTTTTTCTTCTTTCTTACTCATCCCTGTTTTTTGTTTGTTTTTAATTTTTTTAACTTCATTTTCTTTGCAAAAGGTCAAACTAAATATGATTACTTCATTTGTTTTTATCGAAATAAGTAATTAAAAGAAACTAAGAAAAACCAGAAGCAAAAAGTCCTGTCAATTAGTTCATTGTAACACTAACTGGAAGTTCGGTTCCACATTTTTCTACAAACAATTTCAAGAATTTACAGAATGCAGTAGGGGGGGTCTTATCCAGGAGCCCCTCTTAATCCTCCGATGAAACATACAGCCTTGGCATGCAAAATGGTTATTGCTTATGCAAGATATTTTATTTCTTTTTCAGTCCGAAAGGTCACGGAACATGTTTATGATGAAACCCCATAGCCTTTAAATGAGAAACACAAGACCGTGCGGCATTTTTTGCACTTTTTCCATAATGTTACCCAATACCGTATATTGTATCACAGAATTCATCTTTTGACGGATATTATAACGAAAATTCTGGACCTTCTAATTGCTCAAATCCACAGAATTTGAGTTAATAAGTTCAGAGGGCTTCAAAAATTGAAAAAAAAATATACACCCCCTATCTAAGCTAAGCAATGAAGGGATATGGAGTAAATAAAAATGAGACAAAGTCTCTACAAATACATGGCATAAATAAGCAATGGAACAAAGCTTAAGTCTAACGCTATCTAATCTTAATGCAAATTACAGAAATTTTTCACAAAACATTTATAGCCTTTACATACTGAAGCGTATTGATACCACATATACCTTTATTTCTCAGTAAACCATAATACAATGGTAACGAGATACATACATTACACAAATACAATATCACAAAAGATGACAGAGGCAAGTTTCAATAAAAGTTACACAAATACACCATAAACAAATAAACTTTGGGGAATTTCTATAAAGTCAAAACCACTTGTTTACTTAACTTCAATGAACAAAAAAAAATATATCTCGTAATTATGAGATTATGAGATTATAAGTCATAATAATATGAAATGATTATCTCATAATTAATCTCATAATTTGGAGATATTATTTAATAATCATGACATAATTATCATTTAATATCATTTAATAATCATGAAATGTTATCTCAAAATTATGAGATATTATCTCATAATTACGAGATATTTTTTGATGTGGCATCAATACGCTTCCGTAGTACGTTTGCACTGACCTCCAAAAAATCAGAAAAAAAAGATCAATCAAAGAAAGAATTCGACCAAATACTAGGAACTATATTTAAGGACAAGACGGACAGAAAGAAGAATCAACTGTGTACTTTTACCTTATATAATGTTAATTTATCAACATGCATGCCTGGGAAACTCGAATTTCTCAACCAAAACACCGCGGCGTCCGGAAATCTGTGATTTACACTTAATAAGTGCAGCTCGAGAAATCAAAGAATGTCACTCCATATTAATTTATAAAATAAGTTTTAATAAATCAAAACCCTTTTCTTTTTTTCGAATAAAAATGGTAATTTAGTTTTTTTTTCGTTATGTCCGGATTTTATAATTGCCCCGAACCGGCTGACTAAAATAAACACGATTTCTGTCTTAAAACGCAGACTTTTATGGTTAAAGGTATATTTTAGATTTTTGATCAGTTTTCCATGGAGTGACTCCGATTCTTAAAAACTGTCTGTCACTTTGTATTTATTAACTTCCAGGTAGTAAACTTCAGTTGAAACCATCGAGTTGCCCAGGCGTGAACATAGTTTAATTGCAGCTGTCTTATGTTAACACCTAGAACACTCCTGTTTCTTTTACCTAAATTGTTCATCAATTCATTAGCAACTTTCACCGGAAGTTCTGCCATATTTTAGAAATTTACATATTTATAAATCATGTAGAATTTTTTTAAATGTTTTGGGATTAAGAAAACTTTTTTTACCGTCTCTAGTTAAAGATGAAAAAAAAAAATAGATTAAATTAAAAAGAGGTTCTGAGTACTAAACATAAAATTACAAAAACAGGAAAACAGCAAACACCTACAATGGCCAGGATAAACCTCAAATGCATTCTTTACAATTAGTTTAGGTCACAGTCTTTGCTATTTCGGTAAAATCGTTGAAATCCCATTTTCTGTTTCATCGCTAATTTGTATGAGTTTTCTTTGATCTCGTAAGTCAAATATTTTCAGTTTACAAAAATATATATTGGCAAAAAAAAGGATCTGATGACAAGCCAGTTTTGTTAATCAGCGCATCAATATAAAAAAAAAGAAATATACATCTACGAAAAAAGTTATCATCGTACAAATTCTTATACTTATCAATAGTAAATTTCTTAATTTCTTGATTTTTTCATTTTTGAAAATTTGTTCAATCAAATGATTAAGTTAATTACTGTTAAAAAGAATAAATATAGATTAAACCACAAGATCCCGTTCATTACCATATTTTATCCGCTAGAGATAGTTAAATTTTAAAATTTTAATTGCGAGGCTTGCCGAGCATTTTAAAATTTTTTATTTAACTATCGAGAGTGGATAAAATATGGTAATTAACAGGATAAAGTGGTGTAATCTTTTTCTCTAATGATAGATGATAAACACTGAGAATTGTATTCAGAATAGATTTGGCGGGAAATAGCACGGAGCTTTATTCAACATACGTTGAATAATGAAAATTTATCCAACGGGTCAAAACCGGTTTAAACTTGACATATCATTAGAGAAAAGAAGTTTTGTTTCTGATACCTCAAATATTGTCTTTAAAAATAGACTCGTCCACAAGTGGGCTCGTCCATTATTATTATTAATATTTTTCGTAGCAGAAACAAAACTTCCATTTTTCTGTATATCTGGTAATATCACTAATGGAAGTATCCTTGCTGTTGCAGAGATTAAAAATATTGGTTTGCTAGGATTTATTGTACTTTGACAACCATGTCCATACAGTGCAATCAAAATCAAACATTCCAAAAGACAAATTAATCTTAAATGAAACAAATAAATCATAGTCATCCAATGATGGTGTAGAAAATGCTTTGTTGAACTAGCAGTTGGCTATTGATTCAATTTTCTGGTAATATATACAATTTTAGGTCCCTTTACATGCGTCTAAAATCATATATTACGCCTACGTGGGTATGGGATTTCTTGACGAATGTATAGAAATCTTTAAAATTTTGTATCACGTCTATTTGAAGGGGTATTTTTCACCAAAAAAAAAAATAAAAATAAAATAAAACAACAAAAACAAATACAAAAATAACCAAAAAAAAAACAAAATAAAAACCAAAAACAATAACAAAAAAAGAAAAACAAAACAAATAAACAAACAAAACAACACAAACAAACAAACAAACAAAACAGAAAAATTAAAAACAAGAACAAAAACAAAATAAAAGCAAAAGAACAAAAACAAAACAAAAACATAACAAGAACAATAAAGAAATAAAAACAAATAACAAAACAAAGATTAACAAAAAAAAAACAAAACAAAAAACAAAACAAAGAAATACAACCCCCCCCCAAAACGGAAACAAGCAACAGAACAAAACATAAAACCATTTACGGATTACAGTAGCATATAGGTGGAACCCGTTATACTACTAATTACGCTTAGATGACATACATACATCCAATACACTGATTCTAAATGGAACAAAAATGGCATTTTATACTTTTATTTACGTCGCTTTGAACCAATTTAATGACTGTCGTACGACTATTGTCGTACGAGTAACATTTAATTGACATCGAATTGTAGCATGTCTTATCAAACTGTATCAAGCATTAAATATTTAAGTATAGTTATGCTATATATATATATAGTAAGGAATTATGCTCTTTCTTTGAATTGTTTCCCATTATTGTTTAGTTTCCTTGAAACGCGCCTTTTCTTGTTTTTGTCGTTTTAATAAAGGTATAGGGCTGCTTGATATTACCCTTTGCGTTGCCGGAGGTAAATTACATGTTTTCATCAAATCATTTTTTGCAATATTGATATTTTTCCTTGGTTCTCTCCTAAGGGAAGATTTGTTTTCAAAATGTCTAGGTGCCGATTCTTCCCCTTTGACTACATGCACTGGTAATTGGGGTTTTTCCCTTTGCTCTATATTTGACATTGCCCGATGTTTTGCCTTTGACATTTCTCCTGGAATTGACTTGTCTTTTTCTAGTTGTTTCGGTTTTGGCATTTCCGCAAGTTTTGTCCTGTATTCACGTCGCAGAGCCGCAGCCTCAAGTCTTTCGGACAAGCTCTGTTTAATTTTTTTCCCATCAGTCTTTCCGTTCTTACTTATTGACCCCTCACTGCTGTATTCCCCTAGTGACCTTGTTGCTTGTCTGTTTTTGCGGTCATATTTGTTCTTTTTTGTCAATGGTGGCAGCGCAACATTAGCTTTGCAATCAAAGGAGTTGTTTTTCTGTATTGGAGGTAAAACCTTTTTCTTTGGCAAAGTGAGGGGAATCTTACCATGGATACATTCTTCTGAACCAGATGTGAGCGAAAAATCCGAAACTGTGGAACTCGATGAAATTGACGACAACGGCGTCAGTGTACGACCAGATATTCTACTGAGCGATGGACTCAGCAGTGCACCGAATTGCTCTCTTGTCATTACACTTCTATCAGAATATATGGACAATGTTGGGCTAGGAGATATAACATCAATACTAGGAAGCTGCATGCTAGCTAAATCTCTCGATGATACGTCAAAATTTGATTGTGTATTAGGACCTGCATTATTGGGATATTGTTCATTGCTGTCACTTTGTCCTTTTGCAGAAAAGCTCGACCTCCTTGGCTCTGCCTGAGGTTCTGCTCTAGGCTCTGGAGTAGTGATCTGAATATCGATAGTAGTCGTCGTCGTTGTCTTTGTAGAAAAACGTCGACTTTTATTAGATGTTTCTTGATGGGAGAATGTATCCAGGTCGTCGAAAACGTTGTCATGAAAATCCCCTGAAAATTTTCTTGCACAGCTTTTTTTTAAACTCTCTACACAGGAATGTTCGCTGTGTGTTGTGCTGGTAACGCTTTGGCATCTTACATTGTAGGTAGCTGTGTGTTGTCTGTCATCCAATGAAAGTATGTGAATTTTTTCCAATATGTCCTCTTGGCTGTCCGTGTGCACACTTGTTGTTTGCCTGGAGTTTTTAGTATCACTTTCAGTAAACTCACTATAAGTAGAACTCGTCGAACTATGCCGAGCCGAACTTTGCTGACATATATCATAAAATGCTGATTCACTTGAACCATCGGTTTCGTCCCCATCGGGAAAAACAGCTGATCTTTTTTGCTTGAAGGATAATTTCCTTCTTTTCTTCTGAGACTTTACATACTTTAAATATGACATTCTGCAAATGAAATGATGAAAATATTACTTCATGTTGGAATAAATAACTCAATACCGAAGTTATTGTAAATTTAGATTCTGCATATGCGCATTTCGACAACTTATGTCTTTTCAGTGCAGATAAAATCTAAACTTTTGGAAGATCATAAAGTAAAGATGTTTAAAAACTGATAGCGAACAAATAACCAATATGATCTAAATGTAAAGCCAAAATCAGCCAAGGACAGAGCTTTGCCTGCGGGAGATTCTCCTTAATTTTCACCGAAATTTTTACAAAAATTTAAGATATTGTAAGGTTCCAAAGAGAATCGTCTTTCGGGTCAGCACCAAGAACTGACTACTGGGTTGGTGAATACCCTCTGGGACTAACAGTCCACCAGCAGTGGCATCGGCCCAGTGGTAACAAACAACTAAATACCGAAGTTACTGTGAAATTAGATTCTGCATATGCGCATTTCGACAACTTACGTCTCTTCAGTGCAGATAATAATAAGTGTTATTATATGGGATATGTTCAAAACATAATGCATTTTATCATGTGAATATAACCATTCTTTAGAATACATAATAACAATATATTATTTAAAATACTTAATCTGTGTTTTGTGTACGTGCTTACATATTTCAATACGGGGATCTACATTTTGTGATTTAATTTACAAGAAAAAAATCTTTTACCGTTTCGTAATTAAGGTAAAGTATATATATTCTGTAAATATATTCCCATACATTTCATTAGAAAGTTATATTATTCTGTACCCCCTCTCAAAAAGTTTTTTGACTCCCATTTTCCTACACTTTTCCATCGGATTTCGACCAAACTATACATGGTTGTTGACCATCATGCCTAGTTTTGTATATTGTCTGGCCGGATTGATCGGCTGATACTTTTTTGGAGTTATGCACCTTTTTGACAAAGAATTTCTCAAACTTTTCATAAATTAAGTTTAGGGGACACATTCGTTTTGTATATGATTTTTGAATGTACATTTTTAGGGACATATGAAGGAATTAAATTTACATTAACTTGGGAAATTTTTTGTTTATTACACTAGGTCGATACCTCTGCTGTTGGATTGTAACTCCAACTCTCTGTTCACCAACCCATTTGGTATTGACCCGAAAACCGCTTTTATTTGGAAACTTAAGGATGTAGTGAGGTGAGGTTTTTGCACTTCCTAAATGTCATTCTCGGATTTTACCCATTATTACTATGTAATATATTTTGCCCCATTTTACCCAATTTTCTAGTCATCAAATTCTTCAGTATATCATTTAAGGTCAGTTGCAAACTTTTACTAGATTGTAGATTTTACTTCAATGTAGAAGAAATCAGGAATGTTTCCAAGGTATACTAAGGTAAAAGTCCAAGAGGGCCTTTTCCCACCAATTTTTAAAATCTGAAATATCTTGAAAACAAGGTCCATAACATATCAATATTATTAGCTGATTTTATTCCTTTACCCATGCTCTTTCAATTTATGGTATCAATTTAAAATCGCAGATTTTTTTAATTTCACCTTACTACATCCTTAAAGTATCAAAAATTTAGAAAATCTAATAGGCCATATATTTAGATTTACCAGTTGTTGTTTGTCCGCCCTACATCACAAACATGTCCGCCCCATGTGACCAGTTTAATGACGTTTTAGGCTTTATGACGTGACGTTTTTTATACTGTGACGTATACTGTGATGTGTTGAAAAGTGGTCAAGAAAACCCAGAAAACCACAGCTCGGATATGGTCTATTGCCTTAAACTAAGGAGTATCTCTCTCTTGCCCAGCTTCGTCCTTGGCTGATATTGGCTTTTCATTTAGTCAGATCTTTTATGTTATTTGTTCTCTATCAGATTTTAAATTATTTGTTTAAGTTCTTCACATGTGGTGATTTGATCTGCAATGAAGGCACGCCTGGGAAACTCGATGGTCTCAACTGAATTTCACCACCAGGAAGTTAATTAATACAAAGTGACATACCCTGTTTTTTTTAAATCGGGGAATGTCACTCCATGTAAAACTGGTCAATGATCTAAAATATAACTAAAACCAAATAAAGGTCTGCGTTTTAAGACGGAAATCGTGTTTATCGTAGTCAGCCGCTTCGAGGCGATTCTAAAATCCGGGCATAAAGAAAAAAAATAATTTACCATTGTTATTCGAAAAAAGAAAAGGGTTTTTGATTTATTAAAACTTATTTTATAAATTTATATGGAGTGACATTCTTTGATCTCCGGAATTGCACTTATTAAGTGTAAATCGCAGATTTCCGGACGCCGGTTTTTTGGTTGAGAACATCGAGTTTCCCAGGCGTGGAAGGGAAATAAATTGTCGAAATAGCCATACTGTAAAACAAATTTACAAGTTTTTTTTCATTTATTAGCACCGAGCCAATGCTTATGTTGGTGGACTGTTAATCTCAGAGGATATTCACCAATCTAGTGGACAATTTTTGTTTATGACCCGAAAGCAGATTTTATATGCCTGCAATATCTCAAATTTTAGAAAAAAGAAGCATCTCCGTATTAGATTTTTTTTCTCCAAGCTGATTTTAGCTTTTGTTTATATGTTCTCTATCAAATTTCACAAATATTCAAATGCTTTGATTTGATTTAACCTGAATAGACATATAAGTTGTCGAAATTTCGAAATGACCATTTATTAAGAGTATAAAATGGGAAGGAGACAAATGATGCTGTTTTCTGGAAAACAAAACCATAAAACTAAATAAACATTTTAAAAATATATTAAAATGCGAAAATTGAAATCTATGTTATAATATATTTTATTCGATTGCTTTTTCATCAAATTCTTTCCCCCAAAATTTTTCTACATGTTTATTTGAAAAATTCAAATAGACATATATTAAAAGATAGGATATTAAGGAGCAGACTTTGCCAAAAATTAAAGACGCAGGGCGTTAAAGTTTTCCGAGTTGAATTTGGGATATATCACTCTAATTACACCAAATTAGCCCTTTTCAAAAAGTGTTGTTATCTTTTCCTAGATTTGAACTCTCCCATTAAATGGAGGTACAAACACTCTTCGCTTCTAGTTATCATTCGTACTGTTGGCTAACAATACAAAACTTAAACCCTGAATACATTTTAATTAGAACAAAATTGGTGGCTTGTCACAGTAAACCACAGTTAACAATGACATTGTAATCTAAATATGAACAGTTTTTAACTCGAAAGCCATGAAATGGCTAGAGAGTTGTTAAAATAACAAGAAAAAAATCACGTGAGGCTTTAAGCTTATTAACAGCTCTAAACGATGATCTTCGCGCTTCCGATAAAATATAGTGCGCAAGTTTCTTTCAAAATCGTATACAGTGTGTATTAAAGTTATATTTTTCTCCATTTTCTTGAGTTGAATACGGTGTTGTTATCAATATGCATGTTTATTAAATTACTGGTTTTTTTATATTGCGTCTCGGATCAACGAGCCTGTCGCGCAGTAATTTGTAAAAGATGAAAATAACATTTGTTTACCTGTGACATGTGTATTGCATATATTTATAGCAATGCAATCGACATGCATATGAAATCACACAATCCGATTATTTTCACGTAATACATACAGACGTATGCAGCAGTACTTTGAATGACTACGAAGTTTTGCCACGTGTAGATTTTCAGGTCTTTCGAGTTTCAGTTCCATCGGAGCTTTGATTATGAAATGTGTTCAGAATGAACAACACTTGCCGTGTTGGGTTGATAATCGGAACTGTTTATTTGTATTTAAAGTCTTTAAATGCCGAAACCGAAGGGCGGACCAAATTTTTTTTTTGAAAAGGCCTATAGTCTATACATCATAAAATCACATAGAAGACTGTAGAAGGATAATTATCACGACAAACATTTCACTGGATGGTAGGAAGGCAAATGCCAGTATGAAAAATGAAATCAAATGACCGCCTGAACGTTGTGAAAAAAATCAAGGATTTAAAAAAGTCACTGTGAATTAAGTTAATGCATTTGGGTGGGTCTCAATGGGGTATAAACGGGAAGCGGGATTGGTCTTTTTCAGCAAGCGGGAAACGGGATCATGGCAAAAAATTGCACGTGAAAACGTGAAAGGATGTCCAGCGTGAAGCGGGAATTGCTGCAAAGTGAGTCCGTGAAACCGGAAAAGATGACCTCTTTAAGAGTCATTGTAAAATATTTTCCCGCTCGGGAAACGGGAATGTGCAGAACAATTGCCAGGTTTTTGGGAAAGGGACCCCCCATCGAGACCCCATTTGGCCATTTCGACATCTTATGTCTGTTAAGTGCAGATTAAAGCCAAACCTTTGGAGGTCACTTAATCAAAATATGTGTAAAAGCTGAAAGGGAATAAATCAATTAACCGGATCTAATCAGAAAAGCCAAAATTTGCACTGGGTGATACTTGGTTTATAACAAAAATTTTCTAAAATAAGATATTAAAAGTTTCCAAAGGAAATTGGTTTTCGGGCCAGTACCGAAGAACGGTTGGTGATGAATAACCAATCAGAATATAGCTTGTAAAAGGTGTAATTAAAAATGCATAAATCACGAATCAAAAAATGGCGGAAAAAGACTCGCTGATGACAGTTTTGGAGATAGCCCCTTTATGTCCCTCAGTTTGATTTCTTAGTAGTAAAGTATGACAGAGTTTCACATTTTTGTGTAGCATGATAACTAAAATAACTGGAAATTCTTTACATTCATTAAAGACAGGCATCACTCTAATTTTGGTGTATTATACAGGTGGGTTCATGACTATTTAACAGTGGAAATTCTAGGTTAAAAAAAAGTGCCGTTGTTGATTTTAAAACTAAATTTCTGTTTAAAAGAAAGTGGTAAAAATGCCTGGTTTTACTTGAACAATATAAGCCAAAATTTGTCCTGGATAGGAGGCATATCCCTGGTGATTTTTTTCATCAACATATGTTGGTCTATCGAAATTTCCCATGGCTTGTTGGCAATCCTTGGGCTATTCATATATGTTTGTCGGCCTGTAAACATGATCAATTTTGTGAAATTGCGACGGATTTTTCCATATATTTCGAATTTGTTGAAAGCTTGAAATGTGAGCTTGAAATATGATTGAAAAACTGCATCTTCTTTGTGATTTGTTTTAGTTTATTTTTTATTTAAACGTATTTATTTTGCATAAATATGCGAATAGGATCAGACACAAGTTATAACAAACTTACGGAGTCTTCTCTTATATAACATAAATTACAATATTAATACATACCATTTCAGAGCATGCATCTATAACATATTTCACATATATAATTATAAAAGAATTCAACTAAATTTACTAAATATAATTTAATATGGCATGTGATGTGTGTGGTTTGCTCCGTGTCATTTATATANTATATATATATATATATATATACGAATGTTATTTTTACTATGTTATAAGGAATCTTCGTATTCAAACACTTGTTTAAAAACATTTACATTTTGTTCGTCGGTTAATTTATTCCAAAGATGAGAATATCTGTATGTACTTGAAACATCATACTTTTTCAAATAGGTATAAGGGTAAATTAAAAAGAAAAGGTTGGAATGTGATGCGGCGAATTTAACACTTTCAGTGAAAAAAAACTTTCATCTGCAACCTAAGGTTCATGTCTAGTAGAACAAACAAAATCCCTATATTTCTACCACAACAAGAAATCAAAATGTGTATCTAAATATTTATTGATACAAAGTAGATCATCCATCTGTAGTCGACTTAAATGATTATGAAGGAGACCCCTTATCTGCAATTCCGTGTGAATTGGCAAAAGTGGTAAAAAATAGGAAGAAGGATACTCTGGAATCCCCCTATGTCAAATGCTTGATTATGCACTGTCAATGACCTGTTTTGAGTAAGTTGGAGCCAAGCCACACTTTAAAAAAGAATAATCCAGAGAAAATGATAACAGCGGTAACAAAAAGACATTAACAAATAACACAAACACGACACAGAAAAGAAAAAAAGGAAATAGATATATAGTATATCCTTCCGGATCGAGTGGATTACGATATTTCTCCAGTTCGAGATAGTTAAATTGTGATTTTCAACATGCGAGCTTTAGCGAGCATGTTAAAATCAGAAATTTAACTATCGAGAATGGAGAAATATCGTAATCCACGAGCAAACGGAAGGATATATTGTTTCGCCAATGACTTTTACTGTGTTTCAGGTGCATATACAATGGTTCAGCGCGGTTGTCAACGTTTGCCGCGCTATCTGAAAGCCTAGTAATGATGACGTCACAATAGACTTTATGAATGAAATGAAACGTTGCGGAAAATATCACACAGAAATTTAACCAACGTGTGGATGTTAACACGCTAAGAATTGGAGAAACAGATGAAAAACACGGACACAAAGCAAAACCTTGGATGAGATCAGGTATACCGGTAGAGTGAGCATCTCCTGCTTCTTAGAAGACACCCGTTAAACATGTTGAACGGGTAGAGCAAACTTTATCTGAAGCTCTTAAACGGAAAGATCTGTTGTCACTTACAAATGTATGTGATAGTTATCCCATAGCGGTCAACAAGATCGTGATGTCGACCGTGAAACTTCTGAGGTGATGACTTTAAGTTGTCGGTAACATGAACTTGTTTAAATAGCCTCTTTGTGGGCAACTGGGCTCTATCAAGGAAGACACTGTATCGACCACAGTTTCTTGAGTATCGAATAAGTTAGGAGATGTTAACTCCATATGCCGGCGATGATGGAATTTTGCTACAAATAAGAGGAAAGTTGACTATTGGAAAAGTGAAGTCATCCCGTTTCTCATACAGCTCAGTTTGTTGTCTACCTCTGTTGTCATTGTCAAGATGAAAACGAAGAATGGAGCCGATGTGGAAGTGTCTGTAGTATTTAATTTCGAACTCTTCTGGAAAGATCAGATGAAGAAAGTCACCAAAGCGAGGGTTGTATTTTGAAGAAGCCTTTGGGTGAATAAGAGTGGGAGAGGTGTACAGTTTATGTCCATTTGAATTCCGATAGTCTGTTGGACAAGTCTTCCAAACAGGACAAATGTATTGTCAACCAGAAACTCTAAGATGTTAATCACTTCTGTATACCTTTTCTCTGATTTGGAGTACTAGTCATATTTCACAAAATAAGCTTGTTTTTACCTATAACAATACACCTGTATCTCCGTTCACCGTTCTTACGGGAAAATATCTATGAATGAAACCTTTAGGTCAAGATTTTAGTTGTTCATTAGAAATGGTAGTCTAAAGTGTGGTAAATTTAAAAGTTTTAATGCTGTTACATTGGATTATGATCTATAGTTTAAGATGTGAAGTTGATTTTTTAGAGTTTATCAACATCCACATTTCATTCACACCACTCCTTGAAAATCAAATATTACAATATTTTCGAAGGTCCCATTACGGCTGTCAAGATGAAGGTTAGCAGTTTAGAAATAGGTGTTGTAGAACAATTGGCCAATCCAGCGATGTATCGTTATTTGTATTGGCATAGACTTATGTCAGTTTGGTGCCCGTTACAAAAGGGGGTCTGTGTCTTCATCCTTGAGAGGAAATCCCAAAGTAAAGCAAAAAGGTTTATGGTTCAGTGATATCGTCCTTAGACAGAGTAGTAGCCGTGTACCACTACCCAGTTCTTTCTTTAAACAAATAATGTAATGATTTTTTTCAAATAAAAATATTGTTATTTGGGCCTTATCGGCAGGAACCATGACATATTTGTCTTGGATGGAGGACAAGTAACTTACATCATTATTTGGTAAATTTTTATGATAAATGACTTCAGATAATTTTAAATGAAAATATACACTCCTTAACATCATAGTTAAAAATGAGTTTCATTTTGATATGTAGCGGGCATTGCAAAATGGAACTAAATGCGAAGCTTGATTTTTTTATCGTGTTATTAGGCAAAATATCTGGAGGAAGAATTACAATATTTATGCAT